>VDFB02117773.1:0-17927 GCA_007258455.2 Sequoia sempervirens | reverse complement strand
TATTATCTTTGGTGGTCAACTTGTTGAATTCATTTTATATCTTCTTTTGGTTGACCTAATTAATGTTTTGAAGTGTTGAAGTGGATATAAATGCATGATCATTTCTGATGCAACAAGATGTAGGAGTGTATAAGTGCAAAAAATAAATTGTGTGGAATGTATTGAATATCTAGCATAGTTAGTGCTACATTATGAAGAGGAAAGATCATATTTTCTACCACACCTTAGTTAGCAGAGTGTCATGTTGAAAAATATTATATTTCTCTCATAGATTTTTTGTATCCTTCTTTGAGATATTGAATCTCATCAAGTCCTTATATCTTGCATTTGGAGTTGTCTTTTATTTAGTACTGCAAGTGCTTTGTACCTTGCTTTAAGGTAATGAGCCTTAGTTTCCAAGTCCCTTTTTGGTAGTGAGCCTTTATATTTTTAGTTAAATCTCACCATGGTTTTCCCTCATTAGGGTTTTTCCATGTATATCTGATGTCATCTTGTGGATTTGTGTTCTTGTCTCTTTTATCATTAATACTTTTATGGTTAAGTTTAGGATTGTTGTATCTCTCATTGTTGATAGTTTTGAATTAGTTAAAGGATTAAACCACTACATTTTTCTTTGTTGCTATCTGCACAAGGATATAAATTTTGTATTGTGCTAAAAATATCTTGTTTTGGAAGGGTTTTAGTGTTCGTATAGGATGATTCACCCCACTCTCAATCTCAAGGTGTGTTCAATAAACCCTAGAATCTTATGCACTCTAAAAATTTATCCACTACAACAATGGAAAACCCAACTATAGTCAAAATATTTGAGAATCCTTTACCCAAGTAACCAAAGTAACCATATAAATCATTAGCGATAAATAAAGATGGAGTGGATTGGTTTATGTAATTGCCAACTAGATATCACATATAATCTATGGCTTTTCCACTTCCAATTTTTAATTATCTAGAGGGATTGGTGAATGAACAGGTGAAAGTTGAAAGAAATTTCCCTCTACACTTAGGGCTTTGCAAAACCTTGGAGGTTGATCCCTTAAAATGTAACTATGATTCTCCCTTTCCAATCTATTTCATACATTGTAAATAATAGATATATTCTCATATAATTTTCTTGATAAATGAAGAACTTACAAGATCTGGAAAATCATTTAAAGAATTCGACAATATATAGTAGGAGAATATGAAATCACATGATACTTCTAAAATATACTCAAATGAAATGAATCTTTTTGATTTTAAAGTGTGAGAGATCCTAGAGATACAACTTTAGACAAAGATCCTAGATCGATGCCTTTAACCAGGGTAAGGAGTCATATAAAATGCAAGCTATATGTTATAAAAAATTTCCATCTAAGCATTAGAGAGCTTTACAACAGTGCACTATAATGTTATACTCAAAATCCTTAACTGATTCTTCTTATTAGATCCCTACACAATGCTATATAATCCTATACTTCCATCAAAGCAATTAACCTATTCTTTAAATAAGAGCATCAATAGAAGCATACATCCACTAGAAATATAGTGGATGCAAATCAAATGATCTTTGATCAATTTCATTTATAGTTTGTATAAAGAGTATAATAGGAGATATTTGGCTTTATAATTTCCATTATATTCATTCAAATGCTAGTACTATTATACAACATATGAAAATGCATGATACATAGACTAAACAACCTAAGAGAATACTCAAACTCTATTCTCTATGTTACATTACAAAATTCTCCAAGAGATCAATCATGTTATATGAGAATGTATATGTTATTTACAATGTATGTCATAGATTGACATAGTAGAATCATAGTTACATTGTAAGGGATCACCCTCACAAGTTTCCAGGAGCCCAAAGTGTAAGGGGAAATTTCTTTGAACTTTCACCTATTTATTGGCCAATCCCTCTAGATAATTAACAATTAGAAGTGGCAAAACCATAGATTATCTCTGAGATCTGGTTGGGAATTTTAAAAAAAATTGATTGGCAACTTTTTTGGGGATTAACTTGTGATGTAGACCAAGGTGGGTGATCACAAACTAACACAACTCAAAAATTTCAATCTTAGAACCCTAATTTGGTGGGTTTCTCTCACAATCTTCCTATTTCCCTAATAATACTCCTCAACTAGTTTTTCCAATATGATTCCCAAACTAGACCTCATACCCAGAATATGAACACAATTTTGAGTAACCTTTATGGCATTTGACAATATACCAAATTTGCAGGTGGGGTTGTTTTGGAACCTAAAGGTCAAATTTTTCCTACTACACTTTGAGTAAGGCCTAATTAGGCTTGTTCAACTAGGTCACAATAGGGTTTTTAGTCTCCAAGCTTCAATCCTCCACACCAATGCCTCAAACATGTCTTATAAGGTCTACCTCAACATTTCCAAGCATTTCAAACAACTTTTCAAAAGCTTTTCAATAAACCCTAAGTCTTATGCAGATCTAGTGCTTAAAAATATGAAGAAATCAGGCTAGGGCATCCATCTTACCCATGCTAAACACCAACCATGCTCCTGCAACTTCAAAAAAACAAAATACACCTTGTCTAAATCCATTTTTCTAAGTTTGAGGTTTCTTCACTGGTGGAATGGAAGGAAACTTATTTTTTTAGCCTCAAACCAACCCTAAACTAGGGTTACATGCAGTTTCTAGGAAAAATTCTCTAACACACTCAAACTTTGATGAAATCATATGAAACAAGATGAAACATGGAATAGAATCAATAAATCATGAACTCCTATAGAAATTAGTGCCCTCTCAAGTCGTGCGGACCCATACAATTCTGAGAAAACAACAAAAAAGCCTTGAAAACGTAGGAAAACAAAAATTCGTTGATGTTCAATCTTCAAAGTAATCACCAAAACCTTGTCTTCACCTCCACAAGGTTTATTTAAGCCTTTACAAACCAAAACTAACCATTTACATATATCTTTCAAATCCCAACTGTTCAACTTCCCTAAAAACCCAAAAAGTGCAAAAGTTGCTTATACAACTTTTTGCAATTTTTTGCAAAATGGACAACTTTTAACAAACTAATCCCAAATGACCAAACCATCACACAAGACACAAAACATGGTCTTAAATATCTTATTACAAACAAAAAATGACTTAACGAACATCAAATAATAACACTTTGCAACTTTCTACATGAAGACCTAGGTGCCCTGCACCATACTCCCCAGGAAAAATGAACTCAAGTCCCCTTTGAGTCAGCAACCATGTATCCATGTCTAAGGACATAATCCTCACTCATCCCATTAGCTCCTTCAGAGAGTACACCCTTCCATTCAATCAAATATTGAAAATAAGCCTTATGCCTTGGTGTTTTGAGTGACTGAGTGCCTACATTGCTTTCCAACCTTGGTGGGAAATATTGTATCCTTCCAACATATGTTGATGCCTGAGAACCTGTATCATAGCTTGTAAACAAAATCACTTGTGAAAATTCAACTCAAAAGGTAAATCTGCAACTTTGAAATTAATGGCCCCTTGATTACACTTGTCATCTCCAACATGTAGCTACTTCCATTTTTCTGAGGGACTACAAATACTGTCACAACAACTTGTTCTCATTAAATAGCATGTTTCATCTTGCATTTAGGCCCCTCACTCATTAGGTTTGTAATCACAACAAAAGTGTTGTACAATCCCTCTTTGTCCCTGCTGATCATAGCATAAAACCTAGTCTCTTGACCAGTGCTACTGCCCTTTTCTAAAAGACATAAATCATGTCTAACCTCCCATTTCCCCTTTTGTAACATTTGTAATGAATGTGTAAAGTCTTCATTCTAAATGAAAAAGAGAAAAAATTGAGTTACACTTTCCTTTCCATTGCCAACACCTCTCAAATTTGGAAGGGGCTTGGATTGAGAGTCCACAACACAAATCTTACCACCTAAACTTGCAATGTTGTATGCTTCTCTCTCCTTGAGGTATGCACAATAAGTAGACCCTTCCTTCCCTCTGTTCTTTTCACTTTGAAATATAGAAAATGGAGCCTCTTGTTTGAAATGAATTCTCTCAACTTTATTCATTTTGTTGTCACAATGTCTCCAGGTTTAGGAGTGATTGCAATGTCCATGAGCTTCTCTTCTTCTACCTTTATGAACTCCTTTCTACCTACCGTCATCACATTAGATCCTATGGTTTTTCATTTTTCCTCCTTCAACGGTGTCAAAGTATAGGATACCCCATCTTTTTTTTTATCTCATAAGTATTTCTCCTTGCATCATACATAGCATGCCTATCAAATTTCCAAGGCCTCCCTAGAAGAAAATGGCATACATCCATGGGTAGTATGTCACACAAAAAATTTTCCTTATACCCTCCTATGTTAAATTCCACCCAACTTTGTTCATTCACAAAAACATATTGACCCTCATTCAACCAAGAGACTTTGTAAGGGGTAGTATGTGGTATTCTTGGAAACTTAATATTTTCAACCATCTCAACTAAAACCATGTTATTTGTACTACTTGAATCAATTACAACTTTGCAAACCTTACCCAAGCACATACAAGTTTTCCTTAAGAGAGTATTCCTTTGTGGTGGCTCCTTATCTACTAGTACTTTGATGAGGGTTCTTCTCACCATAAGTGATTCACCAACTTTTAGAGCAACATGCTATGATGTTGAGTTCACACTCTCACAATCATCTCCTTGAACAAGTTGATTTCTCCTTTCTCCTCTAGTTGAAGTAGTGGCTTGTTCTTCATTGCATTGCCATGTTTGATGTCCAAACTTGTTACATTGGTAACACCTTCCTGTGAACCCACTAGATCCTCTTCCTTGACCTCCAAATCTTCCTCTAAAGCTTGATCTACTTCCTCTAAATCAACCTCTTGCATCTGCAACTTGGTCTTGGACTTTGCTTGTATCTTCTTGGATCTCATATGACTTCCTTGGATTATAAAATGACCCTCTTCCTCTGGAATTATTGCCTCTTCCCCTATTTTCCTTGTCTTTCCTTCTCTTTATCTTTTCTTCACCCTTAATTTCCAATTGAAAGCATTCCTCTGCCATCCTTGGGTTTTCCAAACTTAACTCATCTTGAATGTTAAACCTTAACGCACTGAGATATCTATCCACCTTCTCCACATCATCCTCCATGCGACCTTTGCTTATACTCAACTTATAAAACTCATCAGTATATGCTTTGACATCCATATCTTATTGTTTCAAATTTTGGAGTTTCTTGTAAAATTGAATTCCATAATTAGCCGATAAGAACTTACCCTTAATATTTTCCACCATTCTTTCCCAAGAGACAATTTTTTACTTACCTTTCTTCCTCCTTTGAGTCTACTCATAATCCCACCAAATTAGGGCATGACCCTTCAATTTTGTTTTTTCCAACTTTATCCTTTGTTCCTCTGGTATGTCTTCACATTCAAAGTAATTATCAAGTGTTGCAATCCAATCCAAAATCTCTTCATCATTCAAGTTCCCTCCATACATAGGTAAATCAATATTTATCTTGAGTTTATCTACCTTGACTGATGTTAGTAGCTTGTCCATCATTTTCTCGTCAGGATCCAACTCTTCCTCTTCTTCTTCTTCTTCTTCTTCTTCATTCTCCTCTCCCCCTTCTTCTTGATGGTCACTCACATCACCTGGACCATACCTCTCCTCTGAATAGTTTCAAAAACCTCAAGCCTTGATACCACTATATCTTATAGTTTTTTCAATCTCCTAATCTCTTTTCCAGTCTTCTCTTTCATCTCATTCATTTCCCTAGCCAAAGGGTTACCCTTTGGAGGCATCTTGTTCTCTTTTTCTTCACACTTTCTCTCTGTTATAGACCAACCTATTCTCTAATACAAATTTGATGCAGTGCAGGGCGGGTGATCACAAAATAACTCAACAACTCAAAATTTTCAATCTTAGAACCCTAATTTGGTGGGTTTCTCTCAGAATCTTCCTATTTCCTTAGTAGTGCTCCTCAACTGATTTTTCCAACAGAATTTACAAACCATACCTCATACCCAAAATATGAACATATTTTTTAGTACCCTTTATGGAATTTGACAATATACTAAATTTTCAAGTGGGGTTGTTGTGGAACCTAAAGGTCGAATTTCTACTACTATGCTCTGAGTAAGGCCTAATTAGGCATGTTCAACTAGGTCACAACATGGTTTTTAGTATCCAAGCTTCAATCCTTCACACAAATTCCTCATACATGTCTTATAAGGTCTACCTCAACCTTTCCAAGCATTGAAAACAACTTCTCAAAATATTTTTAATAAACCCTTAGTCCTATGTAGATCTAGTGCTTAAAAATATGAAGAAATCAGGCTAGGGTATCCATCTTTCCCATGCTAAACACCAACCCTACACCTGCAACTTCAAGAAAAAAAATTATAGCCTGCCTAAATCCATTCCACTAAGTTTTAGGTTTCTTCACCAGTGGAATGGAAAGAAACCCAATTTTTTAGCCTCTTCAAAACCAACCCTAACCTAGGGTTACAAGTAATTTCTAGGAAAAAAGCTCTAACTCACTCAAACTTTGATGAAATAAAATGAAACAAGATGCACTAGGGAATAAAATTAGTACATAATGATCTCTAATATAAATTATTTCCCTCTAAGGTTGTATGGACCCATACAAGTCTGAGAAAACAATAAGAAAGCCTTGAAAATGTAGGAAAATAATTTTTTATTGATGTTCAATCTTCAAAGTAATCACCAAAACCTTTTCCTTATGTCCACAAGGCTTATTTAAGCCTTTACAAACCAAAAATAACCATTTACAACTATCTTTCAAATCCCAATTGTTCAACTTCCCTAAAAACCCAAAAAATGCAAAAGTTGCTTATGCAACTTTTTGCAAAATGGACAACTTTTAGAAAACTAATACCAAATTACCCAACAAACACACAAGACACAAAACCTAGTCTTAAAGACCTTATTAAAAACAAAAAATGACTCAACCAACATCAAATAGTAGCACTTTGCAACTTTCTACATGAAGAACTAGGTGCCCTGCACGAACTTGTGTAAAGTCTCTAGTTCGAGATCTTTTCAAATCCAGAGTCATAAATTTTGAAGTTCTATGATCATCCATGGATAAATTTTCCAATGTATCTTATCATTCACCAATTTGAGGTCTTTCAGTTAAATTTTCATATTATCTTTGCATGCCTCTATAAGTCTTCATAAAAAATTGTCATAGATTTGTCTGAGTTCTTTCCATATTTATAAAATTTCTCAAAAAATCACCAAATATTTACTAATTCCCATTAATTTGGGTGGAAACTCTGAGTATCCTATATTGGTGCACTAATATTTAAAGAAATTGAGAAGAGAAGAGAGGTGAGAGTTTGTTGAAGCCATGAGAGGAATGAGGAATCATCTCAAGAAGCATATTTGGCAGAGGATGGAAGGATAGTTACAACGAAACACCACAAAATCTTGGAAAAAAAAAGCTACAGACACAAGTAAGTCAATTCCTCTTCCTATTTTAGGATCAAAATGTTTTCATGATGATGTTAATGATAATATGTATGAGTATGGAATGCCTCCTATAAATGAGGAAAATCTCATCACAAAGGAAACTACTGATGGTAAACAAGCTAGTTCAAGTACTTTGGTTTCCAAACTAGTAGAATAATTAAAGTTCTTGGATAGGGATTTTAATGCTACATTGGCATCTCAAAGGTTAAATCCTAAGGACACTTCCACTTCCAATTATCCTAGACATAGCTCATCTAGACATCCTCATAATAGAACCCATAACCCCTTTTCAAGAAGGGACACTTCAATTCTTATGAACTATACCCCTGAGCATTCAGATTCATATGCAACTCTACCTAATGAGGATGAGTTAATACAAGAAATTTAGGGACTTCAAAAGGAAACCCAAATACTTCAAGAATTGAGAATTAAAGCAAGAAAAAAGGAAGAAAAGATAAAGGATGTTATTCTTGTGAGGGATCAATGAAGGAGAAGGGTGGAAGTAATGAAGCTAATGGTTCAAGAGGAAACTTCCCCTATTCCTACCACATCTTATGGTCCTATCTTAACCCCTATTCTTCAAACCACTACTTTGAATGTTCCTATGCGGACTACCCATACTAACACTTGCACTAGTTCCATTGTTACAAGCTCAGTTGTAACCCCTTCCACTATAAGTAAACCATCACAGCCTGTGGATACAGGAAAAAGGTCCTTTGGTTCATTCTAAGGGGATAAATATAAGTGCAAATGTACCATCTGGTGGTACTCCCACAACTGCATCACTTAATCCTTTAAATATCAAATTGCAAATGGAGAATGAGAAATAATAGAAGGAACTAGAGAGGATACAATTTTTTTCTACTAATGAAAATCTACAAAGAAAATTTGCATTTATAAAATCCTCTATTGGAGATCCTTCAACCTCTATTTCTCATAACCTACCTCATTCTACACCTTATTATCTTAAACTACTCCCATGCATTTTTCATCTGCAACTATTCAATATGTTTGCCATTCCCAGCCATAAAATTCTAGTGGAATGGGACAATGCTCTCACCACCAAAGAAACACCAATACTCAAACTGGTTGAAGTATTTACAATCAAAAAGAAAATCATAATAGTGGGGGGAATAGTGGTGGTGGACCTCAACCGATTCAAGGAGATCGATTTTCCAAAATACTAATGCAATTAGACCAATATAGACAACTATGTTTTGATGGGATACCTAGTTATCCCAATCTTTTTACCAATGACATAAGAAATAAGTTGGTTAAATTCTATTGAAATAATTCCATATCAGGGGAATATCACTTGAGATAATTTAACAATATGATGGATGATTTTTAAGTTGACAATGAGGATGTAATGATGAAACTATTTAAGCAATCACTTACTAAGGATGATCAATGTTGGTATAGAGCTTTACCAATGAAAAGTATAGGATCGAGGTAAGAATTCAAAAGGATTTTTAGAGAATAGTATGGGGACAAAACAAACTCCATATTCATGTTAGATGAATTTAATACAATCACTAAAGGACTCAATGAAATGGTTCTTGAATTCAACACATGATTTCAAAAGGCTATGTTCTAAATGTTGAAATGAACAAGACAACTAAGAGGGGGTGGGTGAATCAATTGTAGAAAATTAAACCTTGAAAACCCTCAATAGTAATAAGATCCACAAGCATTCATTAAACCCTTATTCTGTAAGAATGATTAAACATGAAATGCACATAACAAAAACTAAAATCACAACATCATACACACGGAACACTAAATTTACATGAAAAACCCAATGAGGGAAAAACCACGGTGAGGATTATCTGACAATATAAGTAATAGAAAAATTGGTACAAAATGGTTCACTGCCACAATAGGACACACTGTCCAAAAGGCTCAAAACGAAGGATCACTACCACAGAGAGAATACAAGAAGATAGAAGAAGAATGTTACATAGAGAACACTTCTCAATGCAACAATGAATCCACCACAATTGCTCACACACTTTCATAGTCTCACATGAAAGATTTTGGATGCATGCAACTCACTACCTTCAGGAACCCTAACATGAAATTTGCACTACTCTACTCAAATTTGCATCACACAAATCACTCACATCGATATTACATCTATCTTGCTTCATACTCTTTTTCCCTCTCCCTTTCATCAACACCATACATATTTATATCAAGATCTACCTCAAAAACCTTGAAAAGCATTAGAGAAGTTCAACAACTAGTCATTATTCATACAAATTCAAAATAGGTTGGCACCTAAACATTTTTGCGGTGGATAGGAATGAAAGGCAACCTACATAAGTCCTTAATTAGGACCTAAATAGATTCCAACACACTTCAAAATGCTTTTACAAGCCTCACATGTAGTATTAAACACAACGTCAGCCAAAAACCATGTAAAACACCATAATCATTAAGTACACACTTCCTTAAATCAATCTAAAACTTCTAGACAACATAATTTTCTTGAACATAATCTAGAATAATCCACAAAATACTTAAGATTCATCAAACACTTCATCCAAGCTCGCATCATATAAACACTTCAGCTCAAAACAACTTGTAACCCTTATTTGCATATTGATAAATAAAACTCACTTTGTACTACACCAAATCAAGTAAAAACTTGAATACACAAATATAAAAGCATTATGAGAAACTTCCCAAATCCGCACAACCTAAAGCCAAATAGAAAAGAAATATGGAGCAAATACATTTCTCCCAGGCCATAGAAAACTTCATTGAACAACTAGTTCAAACACTAGTGAAAATATCTTGTACTGTACAATGATCCATAAACCAAAATTCTAAATATAACAACATCTGACAACCTTGAATAACCTATAAGATCCACACAGGAATAGCATCAACATAGAAGAAATGTGGAGCACAATAATAGAGCACATATGAACACTTGTACAACATAGTTTACTCTTTTTATCAAATTTTCTCCAAAGCGCTTCGAAATAAAGTACCATAGACATTATCTCAACTCATTACTTCATTCCAACTCACCTTCAGACTCTTCAACAAAAAACTACATCTCCATGTACTCACAATACTTCCTTGAGGTCTCAACTACACATGCACAACCTGTTTTCCTTTTTTTCACAATTTTCTCAATATCCTCAACATCTTCATCCTATAGTTGACATCAATGACAACACCAGTTAGTAGAATTCATGTTGAACTCAATGAAAAAACTTTCATACTTGCAAAAATCTCCCCCTTTTTCATTGATAGAAACAAAAGATGTGAAAATCCACCAAAGACTACACAATAACTCTAAATACTCTCGCTTTTTTTATATTAGATATCCTACACAACATTCCTGAATCATCTCCCCCTTACAAGAGTCTCTCTCTCTAACAACTTTCTCTACTTTTTCACATGATTATCTCTCCCCCTTTGACACAAATGGACAAGGATAATTTTTTTTGCATTGTTCTCCCTCTTTCAGGCTGAACCAAAAAATACTTGCTCTGAATACTCCCCTTTAGCAGTACACTTAACTAAATCAGCAACACAATGACAACACATTGTAGTACCTCCGTTTATGCTATGCTTTCTGTTGATACTTTTCCATATTATTAGACCTTGTTATTTTGTTGGATACTTGGATCGCTGATTTTGAGCGATGATGGATTATTGTATGACATGATGATACTCTGTGTGATGTTTATTGTTTTCAGACATGACATGATTTAGCGTAGATGCTTAATTTCAGTTATTATGGTTATGCATATGTTTATGATGGACTAACAACATGTATTGAGTCAGTCTTCTGTGAGTGTATTGGTGTGGAGAACAGAGTCGCATCACTTGCTTGCGAGTGCCCTGTGATATCAGTGACTTTCTCCGCACGGTGTGCCTGGTTACTATTTTTTATATTTATATGCATGTATGTACATTGTTTGCTGGGTTGCAGGATTTGCAGGTACATGACACCGACTCCACCTGTGTAATCAGGTCTGAGCGTGTCAAGACTCAACAGAATTGTTGAAAGGGAGATAGTAGTTAGGTTAATCCTAGTCCGGTCTTTAACCCTAGACTTAGTACAAGGTCAGTTTTTTAGTTTTGAGTTGTAAGTTGTGATGTGTTTCTGTTGGTTAAAATTATTTCGAAAAGGTAAATTTGCTTTTGTTTAATGTTGGTTATTGTGTTTAATTTATAGTTATTAATTAATATTTAAATATGATTGAAATTTATTTATTTAATAATTTAATACATTAGTTAGTTTAATTAGTTAAATAGTTGATCTTTAAAATGATTTAACTATTTAATTAAATAAATTAATTAATTAGATTAAATTAGTAAGTGCATAAATTATATTATATTTAAATAAGTTAAATTAGAAAATTAAAAAAAATAATAATAAAAATAAATTAAATTAGAATATGCATGTGGATTAGAAAATAAAATAAAATTAAATAATTGCATGTGATTTGAAAGGAAATTGGTTTTCAAATTTTAAAATTTAAATAAATTAATTTGCATGCAAGTTTTGAAGGGCAAAAACTGCCGAGAGGTGGAGAAGATATTTTCTCAACAACCTCTCGACATGTGTATGAGTGCCATAATTACTTTGGGGTTGTTAAAAAAATTCACGGAGGTTATTGTGGATCTGGGGAAATTGTACGGGGTTATTCTGTTGCCTCGGGGAAATTTTTTCTGGGCACTGCAAAATCATTCTCTCTGTGTTAAAAATTTTTGGAATTCTTAAGATTTGTTACCTCTCTGTGATTTGGGGTAGTTATTTGGAAATCTTGTTATTGGATTGGTTATTTTTCTTGGATTGGCTTTACGGGAAAGAATTGGAAGTTACAGGCAAGATCTTCAACAGCCAAATCTTCAAGCATAGGAAACCAGGTATTTTCTTGAGTTATTATTCTTATTTTTCTTGCAATTCTTTTGTAAAAGACTTTCTGTGAAATTCAAGAAAACAAGATTTAAAAAAAAAAAAAAATTATCAAGAAAATCTCTGTGATATCTTTGGAAAAGAAAATTAGAGAAAAGAGTATTGAAATTCTGGTTATAGTTTAATTTTTATTGAAGACATTTTCTGATTAAAAAAGGGAAGAAATTCTGTGCAAATTTATTTCTCAATGTCTTCCTGTAGAAAATTTTACCAGAAAATTTATAGATCAGTTGCAGAATTCTGTAAAAATCTGTAGAAATTTTCCCCAAATTTTCTTTGTGAAATTACCAGAAAATTATTTTATTCCTCATTAAAATTTCTATAAAAATATATTATTCTTTATATGTGAATTTATTTATAAAAAATTTATAGTGAATGACACTGTAAATTTATTGTTTAAAATTTTACCAGTGGTGAAATTTCGTATTCCTTTCCGCCGTACGGAATCGCGGAAATTGCTGTTTTTGTTAAAATTTTTATAAAAAAAAAATAAAAAACAGTTGGTTGGGGAGGGCCGAAACCCTCCCCTCCCTCCTTATAGAGGGCGCAGCCCTCATGGCTGCACACAACAGCCACAAAGGCTGCTGGGCGCGGCCAGAAAGGGCCGCGGCCTCCTCTATGGAGGTCGCGTACAGCGCCCGAAATAAACAAGTTTAATTTAATTTATTTTCTTTTAAAAAATGAGTGATATGAATTCGTATTTTTTTTTTTTTTTAGATTCATTTAAATACGAATTTTATAGTATATGATTATAGTGATTTGCAATTATAATATTATATATATATATATATGTATATATATGAATATATTTTAATGTTTTGTAAAATTATAAGGAAATACATATAAATACGAAATTTAGTTGTATATATATGTATATTATTTCCTTTAAAATTAAGAAGTGTTAGAAGTTTATTACATAAAGGTTTAAAAATTATAGTGAATTGTAAATGGTGAAATTGTGAAAATCAGCAATATAGAAGTAGTTATTTTCTTGATTATTAAAGATTCATAATTAAGACAATCTGCAAATAAGTTTGTTCTCAAACTGTTACACATGGATTTAGAGTATCCAAAGAATAGCTTATTGTTGAATTTTAAATTGTTTTAAAAAAAAAAGATTTTCCTTTTTACATGGTCATTTTGGGAAAATGGATTAATGATTAAGTCTTCCAGTATTAAATTTTGAAAAGGGGGGGAAGGAAATGAAATTGATTTTTGATTATATGTGATTGAACAAGCTTAGGGTAGTGCACCTGTTTTACGAAATGGAATGTAATTGTACTTTGTGATAAATCTGGTATTACTTGTTTAGCTGTGCACTTGTCTACCCTAGCTAGTGAACCTTGAGTACCCATGTTATGTTTAGGGGAGTGGCTAGTCGTAAGGGCCGACACACAAAGTGGTGTCAGGGTAACTTACGATTAGTTAAGTAAGTAAGTGAAAATTAAAGAACATAGTAGTTAGATTTAAAACATGTAATAAGATATGCATGCCTCGCTTATGACTTATAAGCTTCTATAGTTATGAGTATAAGTCGAGAAGGCCTGGAATGGCAAATCAATGTCTCATTTTCTTAAGGGACATTTGATTCCACAACTAATTGCAATAGGGGCCGGGTTTCGTAAGAGGTTACCAGGGTAACCCAAGGATTGGGGGCCGGGACCTAGGAAGAAACACCAGGGTAACCATTGCATCGTTGTGATGACACTCCACCTAGAATAACAGTTAAACCTTGTGTTTGTATTTCAAATCAAATGTCAAATCTGGAAGCAATGTAATCAATAGTGTGTATGTACTAGTGTCTAGGGTTAGTAGGTTTGGTCTAGGTAGCCTTATTACTATCTCCTAGCACGGGGGGTGGACCTACGGGTACCACATGGTTGGGTGGAACGTGCACCTTACTCTGTTGGGTCTCCAGTTCGTTTGTTGCATTGAGCGCTTCATGGATGGAGAGCTCACACATGGATTTCTTCTATTTCTTCATCATTGTATCTTGTAAACATGTATTTGAAAACATCCCTCATTTGTATAAGAGGTGATCAATGTAATTGTAAAGTATTCGTTATTTGGAACTACCTCATCAGATGGATGAGCAATGTAGAATCTTATCAATGCAATGTATGGAAAAATGATTTGTATTTTACTATGTTATCTTGAATGGAAATTTAATATTATGCAATGTTATCTTATGTTATGATTTAATTGGGAGCAATGGCACTTAAGTCAGCTTAAAGGAAAACTCAGTAGTAGACCAGCCGTTGTAACCTAAGTTATGGTACGCAACTATTTAACATTTTATTAATACCAAAAAAAATTATTTGAGCACTTGGCAACATCTCGGCAACACCTTTAGGTTGCATAGAGATTCGGCATTACGATTGGTATCGTGAGCTGTATGCTATAAAACACCTGGATGCTCAAAATCTAGGAGCCCATTAGGTTGACCTAGTAATGCGGAGGCCGAATCGGGATAACCTTGGTTGAATAGTATCTAAGACTCGTAATTGTTATGTGTAGGAACATGCCTAGGCGAGGAGGAAGAGGTCATGGTAGAGGTAGAGGTGGAGGCCGTGGGCCAATCCCTTAGGTTACTCCCCCTCCTAGCCCTCACCATAGTGACCAAGCATAACAGATGGGTCAGAGAAATGAGGAACAGAATCCCGTACAGTCAGCAGTAGAGGGTTCTCAGATACGTCCACTTTTAGAGGAGGTCCTAGCTCATCTTGGACCTAGACAGGTAGATGAGCAGGAGGTTGTGAGAGAGAGGGATAGATCCCCTAGGAGAGTAGAGGACACAGTTCATCAGGATGCTATCATCGCTGGTCATATGAGGATTCATTAAGAGCACGCCCTCCCTACCTTCGATGGTTCAGAGGAGGATTAGAGGTCGGCGGACCTCGCTATTAGGATTTGGGTAGATGCTTGCCATGCACCCCACGGTAGCAATACCCGCGCCAAAAGCGCTTATTATGCACTTGAGAGGATTCGCCTACATGTAGGAGCCTATAGAGGAGCATAAGCTCCACATAGATATTGGTTCTGTGTCTTGGGAGATGTTTCTTGAGAGGTTTAGAGCTCGGTTCCTTTCAGAACACTGGAGGTAGCGTAGGGCTGACGAGTTCCATGATCTACGCCAGTTAGCTCTTTCTGTAGAGCAATACGAACGTAGATTCTATGAACTCAAGCAGTATGTTGGTATTGGCGATGATGAACCTATGCTAGTGCAGCATTTCATTAGGGGCTTGAACGCCCGTATCAGTGGTGGTGTACGAGTCTTTGAGCCAAAGACTATGGAAGTCACAGTGGAGAAGGCTCGCATAGTTGAGGAGAATCTTATTATGGCTTTAGGTGGGCATACAGGAGTGCAGATTGGGAGTGCTCCTACAGCAGGTTTTAGTCCATGGGGTGGACAGGCACAGACAGGTGGTTCTTCCAAGAACCAACAGACACCCACAAAGGGTGGGCAGCAACAAAGAACACCTCAAAAGAACAATAACCCTCAACCACAACAACAGAATAGTCCTCAATCAGGAAAGGGTCGTAATTGGTGGTGCAACAAGCACAATAGGCAGGATCAGCCTGCGCAGAGTGCTCAGTCTACCGTGAGTAGGGGTAGTTTTTAGCAGTCCAATGCACCTTCGGGTGGCGAGACGGTAGAGGCATCGTGTACAAAGTTGTTATGCTTGTGGAAGCGACATGGGCAATATTAGCCAGCAGTGTCCTCATGAGAGAATTCTTTTACCGTTATGGACCTCGACCTACAGCTTCGTGAGCTCTACGGTGGGCTTATGCAGACATGCACATATCAAGCTATACAACCGTTAATGACCGCTAAGCTGATCACCGTAATACGCTGGTCGAATCTTCGTAGGTTAAATGGCAAGTTAATGTATCTATACTTTTGATTCGAGCCACTGACTCCTTTATTTCACTGTCCATTGTCGACCGATGTGGTCTTGTGGCGGTTAAACAAGGTGGTAAATGGCAAGTTGAATTCGCCTCAGGGGTGAAAGTAGGAGTAGATAACTTAGTACATAACTGTGAACTTAAAATAGGTACGTTAGCTACCTTAGTCGATTTATATGTTACTCCTTTAGGTTCGTACGATATAGTGTTAGGTATGGATTGGTTAGTGTCTCATCATGCTGTAATTGACTGTCGACTTAAGACAGTTAGTTGCATTAATGATTTAGGTGCGAAAGTGGAAATCGTAGGTATTCAGAGACCTATCTCTTTGCGGATGATATCTGCTATGCAATTAAAGAGATGTCTTCGTCAGGGATGTCAACTATTTGCAACAACAGTTACCGATTTAGATGAGGGTGAGAGTCGGGAGGTATCTCTAGATGATCATCCTATTCTTAGGGAATTCGCAGATGTGTTTCCCGATGACATTCCTGGAATGCCACCGAAGAGGGATATCGACTTTAGAGTTGACTTAGTTCCTGGAGCTGAGCTATTTCTAGAGCTCCTTATAGAATGACGACTCAGGAGTTAGAAGAACTTCGTATTCAGTTAGAGGAACTTTTAGAAAATGGTTTTATTCGTCCAAGTGTATCCCCTTGGGGAGCACCTGTCATCTTCGTAAAGAAGAAGGACGGATCTCTTAGGCTTTGCATTGACTATCGTCAATTGAACAAGGTTACGATTAAGAATCGTTATCCTTTGCCTAGAATCGATGATCTGTTTGATCAGATTAAGGGAGCTAATGTGTTCTCTAAAATCGATTTGAAATCCGGTTATCATCAATTGCGTATAGCTGAAGCAGATATCCATAAAACTGCTTTTCGAACTCGTTATGGGCATTACGAATTCACAGTAGTACCCTTTGGGTTAACGAATGCACCATCGGTATTCATGAGTTTAATGAATGGTGTATTTCGTACTTACCTCGATCGCTTTGTCCTGGTATTTCTCGATGACATTTTAGTCTATTCGAGGAACATGAAGGAACATGAAGAACATTTGAGACAGGTGTTGCAATGTTTACGAGAAAACCAATTGTATGCAAACCTGAAGAAGTGTGACTTCTTTCAATCTGAAATTAAATACCTTGGACATGTGATATCTGGAAAAGGTATTGCTGTGGATCCTTCAAAGATCCAAGCCATAGTTGATTGGCCCGCACCTACTAATGTAGGTGAAGTTCGTAGTTTTATGGGATTAGCTGGCTATTATAGACGTTTTGTAGAGGGTTTTTCTAGGATCGGTCATCCTATTACTTCTCTTCAGAGGAAAGGGAAGAAGTTTGTTTGGACAGAACAGTGTCAGTTAGCTTTTCAAACACTTAAAGAAAAGTTAACTAATGCGCCTATACTTATTGTTCCTCATCCTACTAAGGATTTCGTAGTTTGTGCGGATGCATCTTTAGAGGGTTTGGGAGCAGTCTTGATGCAAGATGGGCGTGTGGTTGCCTATGAGTCTCGTAAACTCAAGGACCACGAATTAAACTATCCTACTCATGACCTAGAACTAGCTGCAGTAGTGCATGCATTAGTTCGTTGGAGACATTTTCTTTTAGGTCATC
>VDFB02117772.1:0-15565 GCA_007258455.2 Sequoia sempervirens | reverse complement strand
AGGAGGTTGAAGGCTTGAATAATCAGCCAAGAAATTTAGCAGAGGCATAAATAAAGGGGGCACCAAGCATTAGAAGTGTGAGTAGCCCATGTCTAGAGAAAGATATCGTTGTCCAGGAGAGGGAGAAATTTAGATTGTAGTGGATTGAATTTGAATGCAAATATAGTGAATTTGTGTTTGTTGTTGTTTTTGAAAAGGAAAAAATAGGTTTTACAGGACTAAAACTCACAGAGTTTTTAAACAAATAAAATAAAAATGAAAAAAGATCAAATAAGCAACCAACAATCCTGTAAAAAGGAAACAACAAAGACAAAGAGACACAGTGGCCCAAAAAAAAGGACCTACCAAAAAACCAAGATCAAACACCACCGCACTACTCCAAGGTGTTCAGTAACTCCTCAGCCTCCTTTTCAACATCCTTCATATCCTGTAACCCCTGCTTGAGAATATGAGCCGTATGTGACGAAGTCAGGGTCTTCCTCTTAATGTTAGCCTGGGTACGAGTCGAAATCTCTTCACCAGCAGATCTGCTGCCTCCCCTATCCGCAACCAAATCCACGACGAGCGAACCCTTTTAGTTTTTTTCAAGCTTTTCCACCATCGCATTGATGATAATGGTGTTATGCCTAGAAATTTTGTGATTGTTTGCTACAGTGGCCCTAATGTTTTGGCCAATCTTGGACATACTGCACTCGATACTAGTCAATCTTTCCTCTTGTGATTGCTGTCTTTTCCTTGGTAAGGGAGTTTCCTGTCCTTCATTCTCTCTACGACTCCAGCTAATCTTCTACTCCAAGTCCATGATCCTGTTGCTGAGATCAGTTACGGCCTTTCAAATCATAGACTTCCTTCTGGGTCCACTTGAGAACAGTGAAAAGGCCCTCCGTACTTTTTTCCGCCATACCATGTCCTCAGGTTTGAGCTTATTCAGGGCCAAATTAATTTCATCTTGAATAGGGGAATCATAAGGTCCATTCCCAAATCTTCCAGATGCCGGGGCATTAGGGGCTGATTCCTTACTGACCATGGGCTTATCAGAGAGGATTTTCATAGAATTCTGAGAATACGAAACAAGTTTCGTAACAGGGGTACCTTTAAAACCAGGAGACGACTGGGGATTAAAACAGGGCGGTGAGGCAAAACCCGGACTAGGGCACTCCTGCAGAGGCTGCAATTTAGGACATGACAGCGGGGTAGACTCCTTAAGGGTTTTTCGATAAGACGGGGACTAGGGAGTAGTGGTATCAGGACCAACAGGAACACAAGCAGGGGGGGCCCGGGGTTCGATCTCCCTACTACTTTTTGTCTCCTCATCATCCAAGTCTTCAATTTCAACAGTTTTTGGCAAAGCAGGTAAATTTTGAAAATGCTAAAAAATGAGCCTAACAAGACTAGGGTGAATAATAGTAGTCCTCCTAGGGTTTCTTTCAACTTCATCAAGGCAATTCTTCAAAGAAGAGAATAAGTAAAAAGGCAGAGAGATACGAACCTTGTGACGGAAGTGGTTTAGAATTGCAAAGTGGTAGCCATAAACTCTGGTGAAGCATCTGTCAACCGTGATATATTCCATAATAACTCTTAAAAACTTCTTCCAGATAGATTTGATGGACTCAACATCAAAGTAGCTATTGGAAACCTTAACCATCTTAGCTTTCTCCTTGTCTTTTTTAGGAAATTTAATGACCGCTTCATCAGAGAATCATCGGTCCCGATAGAATTTCACACCCTCAGTCGAAAGACCAGCTATCTCACCGATTAAGTCCTCATTCAGCTTAACATTCCTGCCAAACAACACAATCTCACCATTTTTCCAGTTTTTAACAAAATAGTCCAGTATCCCCTCGTCCGTACCATGGAGCTTTTCCATATACAGGACTAAGCCTCCCTTTTCAATTCTTTCCCACGCTTTGGTGTTCTTTCTGTGCTCCTGAAAACTGCTCAGCTCCACACATTTTCTTTCTCCGACCATATTCAAAGCTCTGTTTGACAACACTCTACAGTTGCTCTGGGTCCCGTTTAGGCATATTTTAACAAACACCCAGAAAGCGTGCCGGAGACTCTTCTTAAAAAAGAAAATGACTTCGGTCCCATCAAATCTAATGAAATCGACGTACCTGATCTTAATCCATTTCATCATGACGAAGAAAGACTTCTCTTCCATGCACTGAATCATAATAAATTAGCGCTTTCACTTCAGGATGGAGGTAGTCATTCTTCCTCCACGTGTTTTCCCCACCCTTCTTAACCCCTTCATTGGCGTAGTAATCCGCCACCTTATTGGCTTCTCTATAGGCGTGGGACACTTTCACTTTATCAAATTTACTTAATAAGATTTTAGTATCTTCGATCCATTTTTTGATGGTCCACGAGGGGGGGTAAGCCCAAGAATGCAATTTATTATATTCAATGAATCACCCTCCAACCAAAAGACATTTCGTGTTAATCTTGAGGGCTAAGCTAACCGCATGAAAAGCCCCAACAGCTTCCACAACATGATTAGTCTGAGTGCCAATGTCCACAGCAAAAGCTGCAATAAAATCCCTCGAGTTGTCCCTTAAAACACACTCACTGCCAACTTTCCTAGGTTTACCTTTAGCCGCAGCATCAAAATTGGCTTTCAACCAGCCCGAAGGCGGCAAAGACCAATTAGCATTCTCTCTCCCACAAACACCAGGTTTGAGGACATTTGACCCAACTAATTTTGAATTCCACTTTTCGGCCATAGCAATATCAAAAGGAGACCATATAGCTTTCTCAAACATATTTTTAGGAATTAAAGATAAGTTTTCCTTTATAGCCCTTACAATTTTAGCATGCAAGTCCCCTTCCAACATCTCTTTATCCCTAAACACTATGTTGTTCCTTTCCTTCCAAATATTCCAAGACACAAAAGGTAGAATAAAAGACCATAGCTTTCTCACAAAAATATTTCTTGAAGGAGCTTTCCATTGTATGAAGAAATCTTCGACAGAGGCAGGAAAAATCCACGCCACATCAAGAAGCGCCAGAAATTTATTCCAAATATTCGACACAAAAGGGAAATGAAGAAAAAGATGATTAACAGACTCAGCTTCATTCCTACACATATAACATCTGTTTGGTAATTGAATTCCTCTTTTTCCAAGATTGTCCAAAGTGAGAATCTTATTCTGTAGCATTATCCAATAGAAAATATTGATTTTCGGACTCAAGTGATTAATCCAAGCCTTAGCCCAGAAGGGTGGAGGCCCCATCGGACTAACCAACATAGACGTGGCAAAGGAAACTGGAAAAATACCAAACGGGTTGTCTAACCAGACAACAAGATCCTCCACCTGGTGTTGAACTGGTCTTATGGCTCTAAAAGCTGACTAAACAGGGCTAAGATCCTGACTGATGGTCTTCAAATCAACCCAACCCCCATTCCTCCAATAATCTTTAACCAAGACTCCAAATTCCTTTTTACAATCATTCATCCATTTACTAAATTTCTCAATTCTTATCAAAGGATCTTTAAAAATCCACCTATCTTCCCAAAACCTAACATAATTTCCATTTCCAATCAGCCAACCAATTCCCATTTCCAACAACTTTCTTCCTCTACCCATGTCATTCCAGCAAACAAATCCATGAGGTAAAGAAGAAGAATTTATAATCTCATTAAAAGACTCATAGTTATTAAAATATTTGGCTTTTAAAGTATCACACCATTCTCCTTTCAAAGTAAGAGTTCTCCAAAGCTGTTTAGCAAGAAGGGACAGATTCAATATTTTAATTTTTCTTAATCCCAGGCCCCCCCTTGATTTGGGTCTACACACCAGATCCCATCCAACAAGTGGTAATCTCTTCTTGTCCTCCACTCCAGACCAAAGAAACCTTTTCTGAATTTTTTCCATGGCCTTAGCATATTTAGCAGGAATTTTAAATATACTGAGAGCATAAATAGGAAGATTTTGTAAAGAAGCCTTAAGGAGCTGGATCTTTCCAGCTTGACTAAGAAGAGCTCCTTTCCATCTCGATAGCTTCTTATTGAATTTTTCAACTAGAGAAATCCAGAATGAGTCTGAAGGTTTGGAGCAAAGAGGTAAACCAAGAAAGGTTGACGGAAGAGGCTCAACTCAACATCCAAGAATCCGAGCAAGTTTGACTTGTCTATACTTCGGAGCATTGATGAAAAAAATTGAACTCTTAGCCTTGTTGACAACTTGCCCAGAAGCAGATTCATAAAGATTCAAATTTTTTTTGAAAGTCTTAGCTTCAGTCATAGTAGATCTTCCCATGAGAATGGTGTCATCAACAAATTGTTGGTGGGAACAGGTTAGAAGAGAAGAAGAAGGTCTTAAGCCAGCAAGGGATCTTTGATCAATAAGCTTTTTAATATTTCTCCCCAGACTCTTAGCCAAGATAGTAAACAGAATAGGAGAAATAGGATCTCCCTGTCTGAGGCTTTTGGAGGTCTGAAAAAACCTTGAAGGTGATCCATTCACAATGACAGAGGAGGTAACTGTCAAGATAAGCTGGTTCACCATTTGAATGACTCTGTTATTAAAACCAAACTTGTCCAGGATTTTAAACAAGAGATCCCAATCAACCTGATCATAGGCTTTGGAAATGTCCAGTTTAAGAATAAACCCTTCAGTTTTTGAAACCATTAACGAATGTAAGTTCTCATGAATAGTAACAACAGAGTCCAAAATGTACCTACCTGACACAAAACCATTCTGCTGCGGAGCAATATTTTGAGGAAGCATAGAAAGCATTCTTGTTGTTAACACCTTCGAAATAATTTTGTAAATGGAATTACACAGGTTGATTGGCCGAAAAGCTTGAAACTCTGAAGCCCCAGGTTTTTTGGGAATAAGGACCACAAAAGTAGCATTCAATTCTTTCAACAGACGTCTTGATCTAAAGAATTCCTTAACAGTGCTCACCACATCCAGCTCAACAATATCCCAGAACACTTGGAAGAAGAATAAAGGAAAGCCATCTGGTCAAGGAGCTGTGTTGCCATCAAAAGAGAAAACAACTTTCCTTATTTCAGCTTTGGAAGGAATAGCAGTGATCAAAGAATTTTTATTATGACCAATCACTTGAGGTATAGCCTCAATCAAGGAATCTTGAGCTTCAGTAACAATCTCTCAATTACAAGAAAGAAGGTTGCTAAAGAAAAGGATAGCTTGTTTCCTGATATCATCTTCCTCCTCAAATCTCATCCCATTAGAATCAATATGAGTGATTCTATTAGCAACCCTATGTTTCGAAGTAGACAGATGAAAGAATCTGGTATTCCTATCTCCCTCAGTCAACCAAGACACCCTAGATCTTTTCCGCCAAAAAACTTCCTCTTTAGCAATGATGTCATGCAGTTGAATGAGAAGTTCATTTTCCTTTTCTCTGTAATTGTCAATGTACCCCCATTTTTTGGATTTTAACTTGAATCTCCTGAATTTTTCCCTGAATTTTCATCTTAGTACCAAAAATATTCCCAAAGGCATCCTTTTTCCACCTTTTCACATTAGTTTTCACTTCCTTTAATTTTTTAACAATCCTGAGCATCGTTGTGCCAGTAATATCTATATTCCACCATCTATGATTTTCCTCAAAAATTCGAGGATGAGAAAGCCAGAATTTTTCAAATCTGAAAGGGAAGTTATTTTTCACCTTAGTAGGATCCGCCAAAAGACAAATGGGAAAATGATCAGAACCCACCCTTGACAAGGCTCTCAAAGCACAAAAATAGTCTATAAACCATTGACCAGAAACAAGGGCCCTATCAAGTCTCACTTGGATCAAGTCAGGCCCTAATCTCCTATTATTCCAGGTATAAGAAGCCCCCTATAGGTCTAAGTCTATCAAGGCATTACTGTTTATGAATTCAGATAGGCCAGATTTACTATCCCAGTTGATTTGAGAACCCCTAAATTTCTCATCATTCAGGAGAGGAGTATTGAAGTCTCCCATGACCATCCAGTGTTCATTAACAAAACATCTTCGGAAACTAGATAACTCAAACCAAAAGGAATTTCTAGCGTTCTTACAATTTGGGGCATATATATTGGATTGAATCCAGCAAAAAATTGTCTCTTATATGGGTGAATCTAGTGGCCACAACATTACCATTCTCCATTAAGGGCTCCCCTTTAATAAACATCTTGTTCTAAAAAGTAACAATTCCCCCCGAAGCACCCGCATAACTATTTCCATGAACCCCATAGTTCTGAAATTTTTTAAGACTTTCTACTTTATCTTTAGGCATTTTAGTTTCTTGAACAAGAAGAATATCAAGTTTGTGGTCCCTAACAAAATTTTGCAAAATAGCCTTTTTATGACGGCTATTCAGCCCTCTTATATTCCAAGACATAATTTTCATTTCTTACCTAGGGATTGAAGTATCTCTGGGATGGTCATTTGGATCCCATCCGCAATATCCTGAAGGCTGCCTTGCTCCCTTTGCCATTTTTTTTATTTCCTTCCCAGGCAAGGCTTGGTACTCCCACAATCCGCCTTGGCTCTAGTTCTGGTGACCATACCACTAGAAGTTTCCTTCTTCTTCTTCTTTTCTTTTTTTGACTTTGAATGTGATATAACCTCCTCCCACTCAGTTTCATCTTGGCTTTCCAGCTCTCTTCCTGATTCCCCATCCTTCTCAGAGAACAACCTCTGTTCCCAAGGGAGGGTATCCATTAAACCATTCTTGGCTTCTAAAGTATTGACATTAGGTGTTTTCAAATTCATGCTTTGGGTCTCATAAGTATCCTTCATTACTTCCAAAGTGGCATTCTCATAATCCTGTACCCCATTAGAGCAAGGGTTATCATAAGGAGAATGAAAGGGGACAGGAATTCCTATCTCCAAGGACAAACCCACAATGGGTATTTCCTCCAGACCAGGAACATTCATACATCCAGCTGTCATCAAAGGTGAGGACGGAAAAAAACTCGTATCTTCATTTCTAGTTACAGCCTTCTTCAGAGTTTCCCGGGCTCCCTCCACAGAAGGATTGTCTTTCTTTCTATCCTCAGGAGGTGAGAACAAGTATTTAGGATCCTTAGGAACCCGCGAACAAGTGCTATCTGACTCAGGGCAAGCATCCTTATTCAAGCATTTATGGTTCTCCTTCAGATCTTGTGGAAAGGTGTGTCTTTCAAGATTCTCCTTCGCATTTGGGATAGGCAAATGCTTCTCCTCCTCTTATTTGTTTTTCTAGAAAGTTTTAGGGTTGGATACTTTCTCCTTTTCACTTTTATTGTTTAGCGGGCAGTTTTTCGCCTAATGTCCAGATTTTTGGCATTTGAAACAAACAAAGGGTGTGGTCTCAAATTCAATATCTTGCTTCCACACCCCCAACTTGGATTGGATGTCAATCGAAGAGTGGAGGTCAGCATTTTGAGAAACCCCAACACAGATTCTAGCAAAGACCAGACGCTTTCTAGCCACGGTCATTGAGTCAATGGACATAAGTTCTCTAAAAGAACTAGCAATCCCATTGAAGATATCCATATTCCAATACTCCAGGGGGAGACCAGGCAATCAGGCCTAGACCGACACCATTTCAAAGATTGAATCAGATAGATCTACCCTAGAAGACCATTTCTTCAGGGCCAAGGAAGACTTTCCGATAATCCAAGGACCACCGCTTCGAACAGCCCTGAAATCCTCTTTTCAAGTGATCTGAAAAGCAAAAAAACCTCTTGGGAGCGTCGCCACTCAGACCAAACCACTGGTTTTCCATTTATTCTTAACAAACTCCCTTACCACTTCAATATTAGGTCTAGGATATATAATTAGTGCAAATTTTTAATTTGAAGAGAGTTGTCATAGCAGTTGTCATAGCATTTGAGTGGATGAATTTCAGTTGGTTTTCATAAATTAATTGTTGATTTGAATCATTGTTTGACAAACCAAACTATCAAATTAGTATTAAATCATTGGGTTATGTTCTCTCTACATCAATTGGTATCAGAGCACGCGATCGTGAGTGTGGAGAGTATCCACCAAGATCTGTGGGAGTGAGTAATGGTAGTGTAGAGCTCAAAAGAATTATTTTGGGTGAGTTATGTGTGGAGTCCCAAACAATTGAGAGGTGAAACCATTGATTGAAAGAGATTCCACCCCAAAGAGGAAGATCCATATTAGAGGCAGTATTGGAAAGATTTCAAGATATGGTATTAGAAGGTATTTGAAACTAGGGGACATTAGGTGATGGTAATAAAAGAGAAAGAGAAAGAGAATGTGTGAATGAAGAAAAATAAAAGGTGAAGAACACCAAAGAGAAGAAGAAGAAGATGAAGAATGACTAGTGGATGTCGAATAAGAAATATTTTTGAGAGCTCTTTCAAGAATAACGAAGAGTAATAAGATGGATCTGCTAAACTTTTTTGAAACATTAATTCCAAATGAGTTAACTAATTGGATTGGAGAGCTGGAGGAGTACTTTGAAATGGACGAGATTAGAGACCCACAACGTGTGAAAATAGCTCAAACAAAATTTAAAGGGCATGTGTTATGATGGAAAGGGTTACAAAAAGAATGAGAAATGGATGGAGATACATAGATAATGAGGTGGAACTAGACATGGTGATGAGGTTGAATAAGGAATTCATACCTAAAGATTACAAAATGGAGATGTTCAAGAAATTGCAAAATCTGAAGAAAAAATATATGAGTGTAAAAGATTACATGGAAGAATTTTACAAGTTGGCTTTTCAATCTGGAAGGCATGAAATTGATAGGGAAAAGGTAGCCAGGTATGTGAGTGGCTTGAGATCTAACATATAGGATGAGATGAGTATGTTGAAGATTACCACAGTTGAGGAAGAATACTAGTATGCGTTGAAGGAAAAAGATAAATTAATGAGGCAAATAAACAATTCCAAAAATTGAGGAAGATTTGAAACTGAAAAGGGACAAGCAAGCAACAATAAAGGAAATTAGATTGAGGAAGAATCCAAGCCCAAATGGAGTAAAGAAGGGGGTCAAAACACAAAAGAAAAGGAGACATCAATGAGAGGAAGTGGTGGCAGTAGTAGAGGGCTTCCATTCAGGTGTTATTAGTGTGGAGAAGTTGTTCATCATGCTTTTGAGTGTTCTCAAGTACATGAAGGAAACAAGAAGAGTGTACCAAGGAATCACCTGGCACAAGAAGATGAGGAAAGTAATGCATTGTTGAAAGTAGCAAACATAGAAGAAGGTGAATCTCTCATGATGAGAAGACTATTGGTCAATCTAGATATGGTGGAGGAGAATCCATCTCAAAGAAGAAGTCTTTTTCGAACTGTGAGTAAGGTTGGAGGTAAGTTTTGTAAATTTATAGTTGATAGTGGTAGTACAGATGACTTACTTTAAGAGGAAATGGTAGAAAGACTAAGTTTAAAAAGGAGTAAGCATCATATCCCTTATAAAGTCTCTTGGTTGCAACAGGAACATGAAATGACTGTGAAAGAGTAGTGTTTAGTCAATTTTCATATTGGTCCATATAGAGATGAGGTGTTGTGCGATGTGATGCCCATGACTGCTTGTCATGTGTTGTTGGGTAGACCATGGCATATTGATAGGGAAGCCATCTATTATGGTAGGAAGAATGTGTATACCATCCAGAAAGATGGATAGAAGTATATATTGAATTCTCTAAAGGAGAAGGAGAAGTAGACGAAAGGTTCCAACTCAATTGTTTGTTGTAGTACAGAGAAGCAACATGTAGAGGAAAATGAATGGAGTGAGTGCAGTGATTTGTAGCCATTAAGAGAGTAGATTTTAGAGGGAAAGAATAGATTGGGTTCTAATTTATTGTAGTAGCACAATAGAGGAAGAAAGAATAGAATTCCAAGAAAATGTAGAGGGAACTCAGATGGACCTGTGGTAAGAGTTTGTTCAGAAGAACAAGATAATGTCAGTGGAGATTGTTTGAATGTTGAGGATGAGTTGAAGTGTAGAAAAGGGAAGGCTCATGTGGACAAGGAGCAGTGTTGGATAAAAAAAAAATGGGATTATTGTCCCATACACCTTTGAATTTTCCTGAGATTACCAACTCAAGGAACATTCCATTTTACCTGGCGTGTCTAGTGTAGGAGCACGTGGGTGAACTGGCAATCTGTGCCACCCAAAAATATCATTGATTTTTCACTCACAATTTTGGTTTGTTTTCTTGTTTGGTTTTCTTTATACAGTGCCTAAATCTCTTAAATTATTCATTCTGACACTCAAAGAAATGTTGTCTCATGAAATGTGATGATAACGATTGTTTAATTGAATGCAATTGGCTAGTACAATACCAATATTCCACAATGTTATCAGCTTGTTTGGATTAGAACTTTGATTGATGTAATTGCATTTTCTCTGGTTAATGTGTATGCATAAAAAAAAATGCCTCATGGAAGAACGATGTCACCCCAATTGAAGAAGGTGAATAGACTTGTGGGGTTGGTAAAAAAAGTGAAGATTGGGAGGCATTGAAAAAAGATACAAAGCATAGTACTAAGGGAGAGGTCAATATGCAAAGGGGGAGTCAGTCAGGAGATAAAAGAAAGCTTAATCCCAAAATTTAAAGGTACAATAGGTATAAAATGAATGTGCATGAGCAAGAGTGGAGTGGGCAAGTGAGAGAAAATTGCTATATTAAATTCCAATAGAAACAAAATTTGGAAATTGATGAGTACATCGAGCCTCATCACCTTCCATAGAAGCACACAAGAAAGGCTGATGAATTTGGAAAAGGATAACAATAGATAAAAAAAGGCCAATTGGTTATTTAAAATGCATATATGGACCATATCAATTAATCTTTTAGTGGGCCTTTTGATCTAGAGATGAACAAACAACCAACCTAAAATGTGAAAAGAGCAAGTGTGCCAATGAAAGATTAAGTCCAGGCCCATAGAATAAGTAAAGTCTTTTTTGGGGGAAAAGAGGTGGAATTCCCAAGAAGGGCTCGTGTGAGAGAAGGAGAGGCATGAGTTTGAGGTAGAAAAAAATAAGTATTTTGTGTAAGAGGAGGTCGAAGGCTTGAATAATCGGCCAAGAAATTTAGTAGTGGCATAAATAAAGGGGGCGCCAAGCATTGGAAGTGTGAGAAGCCCATGTGTAGAGAAAGAGGTCGATGTCCAGGAGAGAGATCAATTTAGATTGTAGTGGTCTTAATTTGAATACACATATAGTGAATTTTTGTTTGTTGTCGTTAATTAAAATGTTATATGATAATTGTATCAAATAAGCAGGGATATATAATGAGTGCAAAATTTTAATTTGAAGAGAGTTGTCATAGCATTTGAGTGGATGAATTTTACTTGGTTTTCATGTATTAATTGTTGATTTGATTCACTATTTGACAAATGGAACTGTCAAATCAATATTAAATTAGTGGGTTATGTTCTCTCTACATCAATACCCTTGATTTCTAAAAATTCAAAAGAATCAAAATTTATATCAGAAAGAGGGACTTGTACCTCAACAAAAATTCAGAGGAATACCATCGATGCAATGGTGATCTCTCCAACTGTTGATTGATCAATTAGTTCTTCTTTTGGGTAGAATGAATTCAATATAAGTTAATCATTTAAAGGACACAATTTTCAACCAACACCTATAAATAAAAACAACCTAAAACATTGTAAAAGTGAGCAACTAAATTATTATACAAATTAGAAAATTAACCATGGGTATAAAAAATCCTTGGCCTAGCACCCCTATCAAAATGAAAATTATGGATTAGTAGGTTGGTACAACTGAATTGATGAAGATGTGGGAAAATATTTTTCTTTCTCAACTTGAGATTTATGTGGGTCATCCCACAATAATGGATCCCAAACTTGGAACATCCTATTTTTTCTTGAAATCACATATTCTTTGAAAAAATAATGATTTAATCCTTGAGGGATTCTATCTAAATGGTTTTAATTGAAGAGGGCTAGCTAATAATCCCTTAAATAGAACCCCTCTAGTCTAAAACATACCCACAATGGAGTCTCCTTCACACCTAACAAGATGCTAGTAAAAAAATACTTTTTCTTTAGCTTTTGAGGGAATAAATAAAGTCATTTAGAAATTATGTTTTGTAAATATGTAGCTCTTATTCTAAGCTTTCCAAAAAAGTATAATTTTAAATATTTATAATTTTATTACTATATTTATATTTTATTATTATATTTATATTTTATTATTATATTTAAATATTTTATTTCTTGTGAATGTTTCCTTTCACTAGACATCAAGGTATTTATTTCACACATGCAGAAAAATACAAAGATAGAGAAAAAAATTCTTAAGAAAATGTGTGCACTAGGTTTTGATGTTAGTGTTTCAATTAAAAAAATATCAAAACATGAAAACAATTTATGTGTGATGACATACACGTATGTCCTGATTATAATTTTGTTGACTTCAAAAATTAATTAAATAATCTATTCAATAAAAAATTATGAAAAAATATCCATGCACTAGATATTCATATTAAAAATTTATATTTTAAAATTATAATATATCCTTTCAATAACATAAGCTATTCATGATAGCATAAGCGTCACTTTTTGAAATTTTTGTTTGCTATAAAAATAAGTTATTAAAAGTTACTTAAACAAATTCATAATTTATTTCTAATTATTTTAAAAATATATATTTAGAATCTACACATAAATCCTCATAAGTCACTTGTTCACATTATCTCCAAATTATTAATGTTTAGTTGCTATAGGTTTCATAAAGTAAAATTTTAAAAAATGTTGATATTAATGTCCAACTTGGCCAAAAAGTGGAACACAATATTGTGGATTGACCCATGTCACCTTAAATTAGTAGGTTTTTAAAAGAAGATAATGTCATATTTTTTTCAAGAAATGGGATTGAAAATAAGTAAATAATTAAGAATTAATTAACTTGGGCCAAAAGTCACCTTAAATATTTTAATTTTAAGCCAAAAAAGCATCTATCTTGCTCTTAACTCTGAACCAGAAACTAAGGTGTTATTTAAGGTAATTAATAATTGGGTGACCCTTGGTACTCTGAAGTTGATAACCTTACATGAACAACATGATGTAATTGAGACCTAAGTCACTAGGTTAACCTATAGAGAATATAAGATATTGTGCTACAAAGTAACTTTTAGGCATGGTTATATGGTGAATCCTTTAATGTTATTAGCTTCAACACTTGAGTCATGATGTTGCAACACCTGTTGTATTTCTAAAACATAGCTAGGTCCTCAATGCAAGCTTCCATTATGCATGTAAACTTGAGTGGTGATAAGTACTTGGACCATATTTCAAAAAATATTATTCAATTTTCTTAGTGAAATCTTTTGTTCATTACAACTTCATCTTGACCATCATGAGAATTATGCTCTTGATTTTTTTTTCACCATTCTCTTTTCTTGATTCTTTATCTTGTTGAAAACTTTCCCCTCTCACCTATTTCTCAAGGGCTCCTAATATTTCCTTGGTTTCATTGAAAATGGTTAAAATTTGATCATGTTTAGCCATAAGTTTTTCAGGTTGATGACATGAACCATCCTAACTACCTTGAAGGTTTATCCTTTTTCGTGTTATGATTTATCCTTGTCGGTTTCTTAAGAAAAGATTGAGAAAATTAATTTTTTGCTGCCATAATTATAACTTATGATTATAATATTATATCTAAGATTCACAAAAAGGAAGCATTTAAATCAACATTTCAAACATAAATGAAGATCTTTATTTTTATACAATTATCATGTACATCCCTATTTAAATAAGGCTTCTAAAACATTATATATTGTTGTTATCCGAGAGGGTAATTGTTATACCTTCCTCCTTCAAAGGGGTCACTCTTAGGTACTCATTTTTTTCTCTCAAAATGATGCACAAGAGCATCAAAAAGTAAGGTTTCCAAAGTTTAAGATCCATGCTTCTCCTTCCATAACTTGCCATACCTTACTCTGTTTTAGATTTCTTTCTAGATTTCTTTTCTTTCCCTTTCTTTTTCCAAGCCTTTGATCTTCCCATTTTTTTGGCCTCATGCACATGAATACTTATCAACTGAAAAATTGTGTATAGAGATTAGTATAAAAAAATTTATCACTTTAGAAACTTCTACTTAACAAAAGGTATTCAAGAGTTATCTCACTTACAACTTATACATAGTAGGCTCAAAGGCCAATTTTTTGAACCCTACTTAATACCATGTGTAACGAACCCATGTGGTTGTTAAAATAAACATAATACTAATTTTATTTTGATTGCATATCTTGCAAAAAAAATATTTTGAATGCTTTAAATAAAAACCAAGAATAAATATTTTCATTTCGTAGGAAACTTTATTTTCCTTTTTTCTTTTTCATTTTTCAAAACATTGTAGAAGAATTTTTTTTATTAGGAATACCAAATTTCATATAAGTAACACATGAATTCATATTTTCAAATCATACTTCTATGTCCCTTTTAAATGAGGGAAGCATCACTTTATTAAAAGTAAGATATCATGTTTGTAAATAAATTTCCATACCGTCAAAATTATAATATGTATAAGGGTTAATAATCAACACAAGCCATGTGAAATAAAAATTTTATCTTAGATAATCTGTCTTTGATTTAACCTAAGAGGGAGAGTACCTAAGTGCTTTGTTCTAAATACAAACTAGGAATGCCCCACACAACCTTATATTACTTAGAAGTAGCCCTACTCCTACATGAGAGTAGCAGATTGAAGGAATCTCCATAGTCACTGGTATGAATTGGGGGTTGTGTAATTAATGCAAAATAATGTATCATACAACCTTTTAGATATCCTCTATCTATGATTATAGCCTGATTAAATTGTAGATTTTAGACATAGTGAATAAATAATATAAGCAATGATTTTTCATTACTTTGGCCAAAATTTATAAATATAAATTCACGTAAAACTTATGTTTTCATTATGTTCACACACCTCTTTCTCAAAATAGATATTGACAAAGAGAGATTTCACACTAATTTTTATAGAAAACATCTAATGTTCATAGTGATATTTAAAATCATGAAATTATATAAAAATACGCCAAAATTCAAACAATTTCCAAGTATTGATTAAAATCAGAAGTATAAATGTTAATACATATATATGTACAGAGCATTCTATACAAGATTAATGTAAACCTCTTTTATATTAAGTAATAATTTTCTATCATAAATAGGTATTCTAATCCAGAATATTGTCTATTGCATCATGCTCCACTCCGAACCTACTATACATAGGTGTGTTTTTAAAAATAATATTTTTATACAAGAGTAATTATAACATGATGATCATATTTTCAATAAAATATGGCATCTTGTTTTGGAATATCAAAATTTACTATTATAGACCTCGAATGGGATTATTCAATACCATTCAGTTCAAATGATAAAAAACCTTCTTTTGATGACTTCACATAACACTTCTAAGACTAGTTAACATTATAATAATAATGCATATTATACTTTCAAGGTCAAGGGAGAATAAGGTCAATTATGATTGTAGACTTCTCTCTCGAAAAAGGGTTGATCAAAACCCAACATAGAACTTCATACATTTCCCTTTCAAGTAAGATATAATGTCAGAATAATGCTCTCATCCTTTTCAATGGTCGAGAGCTCACATT
>VDFB02117771.1:0-37771 GCA_007258455.2 Sequoia sempervirens | reverse complement strand
GCTTATGATCGTGTTAAATGGAGTTTTCTATTTAAAATCCTTGGAGCTTTTGGCTTGGCTGAGGGTTGGATTGAATGGGTTAGGAGTTGTGTCACTTCCTCCTCCTTTTCGGTGCTTATCAATGGTGAGCCCACTTGTTTGTTTGGTGCTTCTAGAGGCCTTAGGCAAGGAGATCCCCTATCTCCTTACTTATTCATCCTCCTTGCGGAAGGCCTGGGAAGACTCATTCGTGCTCAGGTTGCTAGTGGCTTGCTTCAGGGATGGAGTTGGGGAGATGGTATTCCCCCTCAGTCTCATCTGCAATTTGTAGATGATACTGCTTTGATGGGCAGGGCTAAGGTTGAGGAGGCTCTCAATTGGTGCAGTGTCTTGGATAGTTACTTGGCGGCTTCTGGGCAGCGCATAAATGAGGGGAAGTCCTTCATATATTTCTTCCACACTCCTAAAGGTATTCAAAGGAGAATTGCTGGTATCCTTCGGTTTCAGATTGGTTTGCTTCCTTTTTCCTATCTTGGAATCCCTCTTGTTGTTAGCTCTCTCCCCAAAAGGTTTTGGCAAGAGACTCTTGATAAGTTTCGCGGATTGGTCAGTCATTGGACTTGCAGGTGGCTTTCTTCAGCAGGTAGAGTGACTCTTTTAAAGTCGGTGGTCCAGGCTCTTCCTATTTATAAATGCTTTGTTCTTTCTGCTCCTTCAAGTTTTATTAGAGATTTTGAGAAATTGTCTCGTCAGTTTCTGTGGGCTGGTAATCTTCTTCATAGAAAATGGAGTCTTGTGAAGTGGGATGTTGTTTGTAGGCCAAAGCAAGAGGGGGGTCTTGGTTTACGGCGGGCTGATTTGAATGGGCAGGCCTTGGCTGCTAAGTTGTATTGGCACTGGTGCTCTCAACAGCATATGTGCTGGGCTAAAATTCTGACCTTCAAATATTTGGGGGCAGTAGAAAGTAGGGAGGTATCAAGGTTTAGTATGGAGGGGAAAGGCTCTGTGATCTGGAGTACCCTTAAACGTGGTGCCAAGTTGGTTAAACAGGGACTTTTTTGGATTTGTAATGGGGGTCGAGATGCTCTTTTCTGGTATGATTCTTGGGATGGATACCCACCCATTGTGTCATCTCATCCCCATCTCCAAGATTTGGGCCAGATTTTTGTGGAGGCGGGTTGGAGTCATGTGGCAGATTTTAAATCTCAACAATCTTTGGGTCAAATTTATGTGTCTAGGTGGAAGAGCCCCTTGGATTGGCCTCCTGGTGGTGCAGTGGAGGATCGTCAAGAGCTTGCTAAGATTTTATCGAGTCGTGTCTGTAATTCTCTCCAAGGGGCTGATGTGCTTGCTTGGGGACCTGACTTGAAAGGAAAATTTTCGGTTGCCTCTGGTTATCAGGTTTTGGATAAACAGGTCTTTGGAAGCTCCGAGGTTTCTTGGTGGAAGCATGCTTGGAATAAATTTGCTTGGCCTAAGTGTAATTTTTTCTCTTGGCTCGTGGTTCAAGGTAAGTGTCTTACTTGGGATAATCTTTGCAAACGTGGGTTCCAGGGCCCCTCCATGTGCATTCTATGTGGTCAGCATGATGAATGCTTATCACATCTATTTTTTCAGTGATCTTTTGTTAAGACTATCTGGCATCACTGGTGGAATCTTTGGAGCTTACCGTGTTGCCATGCCTCTTCTTTGGAGGATTTTTGGAAGAGACAGGGTTCTTCTCCTGCTACAACCTCTTTTCTTAAAATTGCTTGGAGCATTGGTCCTAGTTTGATTGTTTGGAAAATCTGGTTGGAGCGTAACAGAAGAATATTCTTGGATAAAAAATTGCTCGTGGGGCAACTTTGGAGGCGAATTCTTGGGGCTTTGCTGGAGACTTTAACTGCAAAGTGTGACTTGTTTGTGCCGATTGCTCCTGGGGACTTGGGTGTTGTAAATTCCTTGGGTCTTGCCACAGGGGGGAAGTGTATTATGAGTAAAGTGCATCGTAGGCGTGGGCGTGAGAGGGTTGCTCGTGAGGGCTTTTGGTGCCCACCTGCTCTAAGGGAGTTGAAAATTAATACTGATGGGTCTTCTAGAGGTAACCCTGGGCATGCTGGGGTTGGTGGTATTGGTAGAGATAGCCTTGGAGTGGTGGTTTTCTTCTTTTCTATGTATCGTGGTTTGCAAACTAATAATCTTATGGAGGCTAGCGCTATTCTCTTGGCGGTTGAGCGTGCGGTTTTCCTTGGATGGCGGCGGATTGTTTGTGAAGCTGATTCTCAGGTGGTTATTGATATGTTGAATAATCAAAATTTGGAGGATGTGAATTGGCAGCTAGCTGTGGTTGTCAAACAGATTATTTCTCTGTGCTCTACCTTGGAGTCCATTGTTTTCCGTCATATTCCACGGGAGTGGAATAGGGTGGCTGATGGGCTGGCTAGATGGGCGTCGGAAAAGACTGATTCTTGGTATGTGGATGATTGGAGCAATCTCCCTGTTGATATGGCCCCTGTTCTTGAGGAGTGGGTTGCTGAGGATATGAGGTGCTTCTTGGGTGTGAATTAATTCTTGTTGTTTTGGCCCCTTGTGGCTTCCTTCTTTGGACTTTGTAATGCTGTTATGATTCAATAAAGTTTTTACCCTCTTTTTAAAAATAAAAATATTCTGAGGGGAATATTATTTGAACATTATCAGGATCACTCTCCTGGGTTTCACAGAGCCTGAAGAGTAGAAGTAAGGGCCTAGTAATCCTTACTTGCTTGTTGGCCAATCCTTTGCCTAGCATCATTGAGTTGTGGAAATTATAGGCGTCTTTTGATATCAAATTTGGTTCATATAATAGATTAGGGACTTGTTGGGGAGTAACTTGAGAAAATCCTGATAAAAGATAACCTAGTCTTAGAGAGTCATTGAAGTTTCTAAAGTGTTTGTAATGAGAGATTGAAAATTGTGGAATCTTATTTTCCCATCTGAGTCACAAAAAAATTGGAAACTCTGCCAGAGAATGCACTTAAAAATTTGGTTGTAGACTATCCTATCAAAGAGTCAAATATTTTTCTAGTACATATTCATCTTTCAAGTCTAGTTGTGATGTCAGTGAGTAAATTCTCATAAATGTTGCTTTGGGTTTGTTGTGTTTCCTTTGAAACTTATAATTTTTTTCAAAGATCTACCATAATTTCATAAATATTTTCATAATTTCTCACAAAATGTGGGTGGTGACTCTGACATCTCTACACTATGCATTATTTGAGAGAATTTAGTAAAATAGAGTGAGAATCTACTGAGAAAAGATGAGGTGGACCTAAGATCACATGATGAGGTACCTTGATGGGAAGCTAGAAAGAATATTTCAAAAGACTCCAGTACTATTTTGAGAGAGTCAAGTAATTTACTAAATATGAAAATTTTGTCCAGATATTGAGTATTTCAACATGGAAAGGGTTGTGTTGCAAAAACTATAAAGGATTCATGTGTGACTCTGATCTTGGAGAAGACTCAAAGTGAAATTAACTTTTGAAAGAAAACTTCATATTGTTGAAGTTCATTCCTTTATAGAAGGAGGTTATGACTCTATGCAAAGAACCTAATGAAATCGTGATGATAGCCTTAGATATACCAATTTTTCTAGTCAGAAGCATAATTTGTAGTGGTTGCAACATATCTAGGTATTTCCCCTATTTTGGTTTTGAAGAAGCATAAATTTGTGTGAAAACCATATTGAAATGATTTGGAGAAAATTTTCTTCCCTACTAAGTGAATTGAGCACTAATAAAGGGAATGGTAGTGATAATTTTACATTCTTCTAAGATATATTTTGAAATATTTTTATTGTGTTGAAGAAGTGTGCTTTTTTTGAAATATTCCCACTAGAATGCTCTAAGGCATAGATGTATTTGAATTATCCACTTTAAAATCATGATTAAATCAAAGAATAGGGCAGTAAATGATCAACTATAGAGTTGATGTTTAAAAATTGTATAGGGTGTGCAAGAAAATGTATCATTCCCCTATATATCCCTATGGGGTGACAAGTGAAAACAAGCAAAATATACAACCCATATCATGGTCTCAAAGAAATTTCTCTATTGGAAGGTATGGACCATTGAATTTTAATGGTATTTGAGGTTTCCCAAATGTTGTTCCTAACAATTTTAGGGAACATTTGCAAAAATTTATAAGGTAGGGTTCTGAATTATCTTACAGACATTTGTATGCATTTATGGACTTGATGGGAGACTATGAGATAAGTCATGAAGATGTTGTCATGAAGCTATTTTTTCAATCTCTAAAGGAAGAAGTTAGAGATTGGTTTTCATGTTTGCTAGTGTGCTCTATTTCTTCATGGAATGAGTTCATGGTAGCATTTATAGAACAGTTTGGTGAAAGATTTGATCCAAGTTTGGTAAGGAAAAAACTCATGGAAATTCAAAAGAATGAGAGGATTTGGTCCCAAATTTCAACCTTAGATTTGCAAAAAAAAAGATATATTCCTAAAAATATGACATTGAGTGATGTAAAGTGTTTGGTTGTTTATTTCGGTCCATTTGATGAAGAAATGAGTTATTTGTTGAGAGACAAGGATGCTACAACATTACATCATGCATATAAAATTTCTATGGAAATTGAAAACAACTTGAGATATTCAATGATAAAGGGTTATATGGTTGCAAGTGTCTGCTATTTACTACACCTCACGCAAATGGATCAGATAATAAAAGTGATTGCCATGATAATGGTGCTTCTATTGTTCTAATTTGTCCATCATTTCCTAATGCAACTAGTGATGAAGTCCAAATTGAACATCAACAAATTTCAAGCATTATTGATCAAATTTCTTTTGTTGAATAATTGCTTAAAATGAAAATACATAAGGGAGAATCACCATATGATTTGTTTGCAAGGTTTGCATCATTGACTTGTTTTGTGAGATTTTTGAGCCAGGGCTAAGTACCTTGCCACAAGAATTGAATACTCAAGGTTTTCATCAGATGCTAGACTGGATAAGAATTGTTGAAGAAGCTAAGTATGATTATGCACAAAGTATGATGTCTCATAGTGTCAATAGTGGTTTCCCTATTGAGAAAAATTAGAAAGCAACCCAAACACGTGAAAAGGGTAGAGTAGAGAATAGACATCTATCTTGTGGCATGAGTGAGGATAGTGATTATAACCAATCCATAAGCAACCTTTGTGCAAATCAGTATACTAGTGATAATGAAGAAGATGCATTTCAGGTATTGAAGATGCACCTCATCACAAATCAATGGCCAAGGTACTAAGAATGAGAGTTTGAGCTTTCATTTTGAAAACTATAATCTTAGTGCACATGGTAATGAATCCCCTTGTGATAATGATCATAGGGAAAGTGAGGGCTTTGATTATTTTTTTGAGTTTGAATCTTTTTATGAAGATGATCTGGAAGCATTTTATTTGAATAAGGAATGAAATAATATTAATGCTCATTAGGTTTTTCCTATACAAGTGAATGAACAAATTCCATGTGATGGATACCTGGAGTGCAATCTGGTCATGTAAAATATAGATCATTCTAGTTTTGTGAATGATGAGTTTGAAGAAAAGAATATGTGTTCAATATCTTGAGCTTGATCACAATGTTAAGAATGATGAACATTGTGGGGTTGACCAGCAAAACCATGTCCTAGAGTTGTTCTTGATTGTCTATATGAAGCAAATATGGAATATGCTAGTTTTGTGGAAAAAATGGACATGATTATGTTTGAAAAAGAATGTGTTGAGGAGGAAAGGGATTAAGAAGCTTCTTTAGTGGCTGGTGAACAATAGTTAGATTATAATGAACCTTTCACATTTGATTCAATATACTTATCAATGGGTGAGGCACATGAGTGCCTTGATGTTGAACCTATTGAATCTAATATATTTAAGCCATCCTTTGAAACATTTTTCTTTGAGGTAAATGATGGTTTGAAAGATGAATTAGAGTATGTTACTAAGCCTGAAATGGAGGTATTCTTTGATGCATGGGATGTTATCAATAACGGGGTTTGTGGTAATGACCCTGATCTAAACAAGAGTAAAGATGCTATGAGTTTTGATTAATCAATTTTCTAAGGTAGCCAAGCATATGATAGTATGACCGGTTCACACTTCTCAGATAAATGTAAATACCACTTGGACAATATGCCTATATATGAAAATTTCTTGTTCACCACATAAGATGCATTCTTTTATGGCATGAAACAAAAACCATAGGATGATTCCAAGGATTTATATGAGACTTCTATTAATCTTGAGTTATCAGAGGAAGAATTACAATATGATTCAAGGGGATCAAGATGTGTGATTCTGGGTGGAAATCTCAAACAAAGTGTTTATTAAGGTTTTTAGTTTGATGTGCAAAATAAATTTGATGTTAACTTCTAGGATGTTAATGATCAAGTGGACTATGAATGTTTTCAATTTCTAGTCTAGTTGGATGAGTATTTGGTGAATTATGATTATGAATTGAATGAGGTTGAATATCATATGGGTCATTGATTTTACTTAATATTTGAATACATTTTTAGTTGGGAAAAGTCAATGATGGAAATGGAAAGTTCAAGCACATGTAAATTATGGATAATTGCAATGACCACAATAGGATTACCTTGTGGGAAATTCATGGAAATATTTTCAACCTCGGTCTAGTGCAAACAACATAAAATGAAGTTTTTGAAAGAGGTAAAGAACGACTTTATGTTTTTGGGGGCCTGGTGCCACCAATTGAAGTTAAAACCTGATTGATTGCAGGATGCAGGATAAATATTTGTATATCATAAAAGACTTTGGAGAAAATTTGAAGTAGGGATCACATTGTACAATCATATAAATATTATATATATGTTGACTATTTTTGGCCTCGTCTTCTTGCCTTGTTTGGGAAAGTCCTCATTTTGGTTCTTTGTTGTTGGTCTACTTCATCCCAAGATTCTAGGACCTCACTCTCTTCTTGAGGATCTCACTCTCCCTTATGTTTATGTCCTTGTTAGTGTTATAATCCATTTTTTACCTTTTACCACCAATTCTCAGCTAGTTAAGTTGTGACTTATGACATCAAGTCTATTTTATTACTAGCCCCTAAGTCTTAATGATCCTGACTGTTCCCTGTCACAATAAAAATATTGCCTTATTTTAATATGGGTTGATGTTCTTTGAAATATTTTGTCAGGGCCTAGGATCGGGTTTTAATATTTTCCATGGTTGCCTAAGTTTTGGCCATAATCATTATGTCCCTTTTTATCGTATGCCTAGGGGTACCCCCTTTTATGCACTAACTTTTGGCATCTACAGATTTATGGTTTTAGGATGATCGTTCGATCACTGCAAGCAGATCTTGGCCATGCCCCATGCCCCCTCTCTATATTATTTTTCATTTGAATATTCTAGTGAGCTGGCAAGCAAGTTTCACATGCCCTCTTCATTTGCAAGCCCAACAATTTTGAAACGATAGTGGGTGATGAATTGGTAAGATCAACGATGGTTGTTTGATGATGTGGTTTCATAAAGGCTACTCCCCACCACCCTGTCTGATTTTGTTTTGTCTTAAAATAATGGCACAAGCTAGTGGGATATAGACATATGTCCCTTCATGGAGGAACCCATCAATTTTTGAATGCAACAAGAATTTTATCGAGCAAAAATTGACAGATGATGGAAGCTGACATGGGTCAATCCCGACTATTCCTCACCATCCTATGTAAGACCCACTCATGCCTCTTTGTTTCTCGACAAGGAAACTTCTATGTGGATCAGTTCAAAGAGTGGAAACATAACATTCCAAATGGAAAATATTAAACAAAAATATCACCATAAAGTATATGAGATGAAGTGTTTGCCATTAAAATGATTTCTTTGGTATGTGTTTATGATCTAATGAATTATTTTTCATCTCAATCGCCAATTTTGTCAAAAGGTTATACATGTAGATAAGTGGTTTACATTAAGACAAGAGGACATTGATGGTTTGAGATAAAATCTTAGCTGCTTCCTACCTTCCTATTGATAAAGGTTGCATGTGAGTTAATTCTCATGGGAAAGTGGGAAAATTTGACATGATAGGATTTCTTTAATGCTAAGTGGATGATTAAGTGTGCAAACAAAGTGGATGTTTATCCACATGGATTTTTTCTGATTAGATAAACGTGATGGAATGCATGCAGTTGGCCTTTTTTAAAATTAATTGTTTTGATATCGATCTATCTCATCGTGTCATCAATAATTGAGATTCAAAATTAAGTTGTTTTTTGTCAACTTACTCGCGCATGCCTTCTTTGAGCATTAATGATTGACACACTCTAATTTTTTGATTTAATGAGAGTTGATAGCCATTTTCTTCATAATTGCAATCATTGGAAGCTGAGATATCATTCATGTGTCTAACAAGATGGCATAAATTGTCTTTGGAAGGAAGTTGCAGAGGTATTGAAATAGTTTTCCTGAGTAAGTAGGTGTTCATACCTATTGCGTTTCAATTATGTATGACTTAGTTTGTGAGATCTAAATTCCTAGGGTGGTGAGGGTATTATTATCTATAATTTCTATCTAGGTTGATAAGAATTGTGTGGGTTTGAGTGTTTTTTCCTACAAAATAAATTTGAGAACAAACTAGTGAAAACTCTTCCTGCAATTAAAGGTCTCCTTTTTCTAGTTTGGTTCTTTATGAGAATAGGTAAGCCTAGTGAATCTGTCCAATCAGTCAAGATGTCTAGGAGGATTATTATGCTTGAAGTTCAAGATCATATGCTTGAAATTTAACAAGGAACACCAGGAGCTCCTGTAGATCAAAAAGAGAACAGGAGAGCCCATAAGAAGTTTGTGGAGGGTGGTGTCTGAAGCACTTACAACCTAAGGGGTAGGGTTGTTGTTCATAACCAGGGTGAGTCTAGTGGGAAATTAGTTAATTCTTGTGGGAAGAGGAATAATAAGTACCACAAGGCTTATGATTCTTATATGGGGAGGCACAACTCTACCATGGAGGATTCGGTTGGTCCTTTGAGTGATGAAGCAGATACTAACCTAGAGTATGACCATTACCTTCTCACACTAGCATGCTAGGAGTATTCTGATGATGGAGAGGTAGTTGCTTCTCTAGTTTCAACAAGAAGACAATGGGGATGTGCCTAGTCTAATTTTGAAGAATTAGAGTAGCACCCTAATTCTTTTTTTTGTTTTTGATGACACTACTACCACAATGGTGGGTTTGTCTTCTTTAGTGAGCATATAAGTTTGATCTTGGGTGCTAACATGGAGAATATATGGGGTCAACGTGGATGAAGGATTTTGGCTCTACTACAATGACAAATGTGTCCTTTGGAAGGCTACTTGATCATTTTCAACAAATGATATGGGTCTTTTTCTTTTTATGTTTTCTTGCCAATGATGGAGGTGCAAATATAATTGTTTGGGGAATCTCTGAAATTGAAATGAAATTAAGTGTCAAATGTAAATGTTATTGAAATGGTAGTTTCGCCTAAATCATGTTGTTCCCATATTTTAATTAATGGGATTTCAGGGCCAGTTACAAGGGTTTGAATTTTGGGTCTCGAGTGGTCTAGATTGAAAAATTGAGCTCATGTAAGAATAATTTGTAAATTAGTGCACATATGAATAGATTAGTATGAAGTCTAGGGTATAAGCTAATATGTAATGAACTTAATTAGTTTTATAGCAGTAGAAACACATGAATGAAAATGCAAGTTCAAAAGCACATTCTCTCCTATGTATTTTGTCTTCGAAATTATAAATGAAATGATTAAGGATTTTTTTGTTTGTATTCAATCATTTTGGTTGAATGTGTGATTTTATTTATACTTTGGTTCAAGGAATCAATTAAATGCTTAAATAATTTTATAGGCTTTTGAGGGAAGATTCTAGGATTGCTAGGTAGTTATGCTTTCGACACAATGAGTTGAATATTGTAATGCAATATTCCAATAGTCTATAAGTTGTGTGTCTAATTGATAGTGTATTACATATTATTACAATTATGACTCTGATACCTAAATATAAGCACTAGTCTATTTGTTTGGTCACCTTGAATGTAAATGAGTCGGCCTTGCACCAGACCAAGAGAACAAAAAGGAGAATGAAAATAATGTAAACATTCTAATTACAACATACCATTACAAAATGTCACTTATTCCTCACTTTAGGTAGTAATTCACTTAAGGGTCTACCAAATCCTTCAAGGATTTTATCTATTGATAGGAATGCATCTATTTGTTCTAATTTTTAGGATAAAATGACAAGGGAATATTATTTGAACATTATTGGGATCACCCTTCTGGGTTTCACAAAGGCCAAAGAGTAGAAGTAAGGGCCTGGTAATCCTTACTTGTTTGTTTCCCAATCCTTTCCTTTTCTTATCATTGAATTATGGAAAATTCATAAGCATCTGGTGAGATCAAGTTTGGTTCTAAAAAAATTACCAACAATTCCTAGCACAATTTCCTAGGACCAATCTTTGTGGGGATGAAATAACATAAAAAACCCACCTCAAATATGCCAAGAAAGAGGCGTCCTATGTTAGGAGGACCCATTCACCAATAGTAGTGAATGGGTCCTAGCATAGTTTTTTAGGACTCCAACTTTGCTAATGTAAATATTATGCAATGTCATTAATGGGTGTCGAGAAATATCCTTCAAAAAATGTAATTAATGAGGCTTATATTTGAATTAAAGGTGCCAACTAAGCTCAACTAACCACAATTAATTAATGAAACCCTAGATCAATGTAAAAGTGTAATAGAACACTTTACAACACCCTAAATAAGGCACAAATTAAGTCTATTTTATTAAAAAGGGCCCTAGACTCGATATGAATGTGTAAAACAGATTACAACACTAAATCATGGCAACCTTAGGTTCATTTGTTGTTATTTATTCCCACATGCAAGAAAAATGGATAATTTTTCTATTAATACCAATTGTATAGAAAATATAATTATTACACTAAAGTATTATAAGTGTGATCTCATATATATTATCAATTCCTATTTGTAGCAACACTATTTATCTCTATTTTATATTATATTTCTATATTAGTCATTTAGATTCTAAACTATAACCATCAAATCTAGGTTCATAATTACTTTAGCCTATTTTGTACTTTTTTATGTTAGCATAAATTTATTTTATATTTGAATAAATCCCAACACTTGTACACAATTAAATTATTTTAGGATTTTTATTTTCATTATTTAAATTACTAGATATGAAATTTAGTCAAATTAATCTCTCTTCAATAATAGGGGCGGCTATAAAAGACTATATTTTACTAAGATGTTTCTAGAAGGGTCAAATTATTGGGGCAAATAGCTTCCACATTAGAATTATGGCATCCTTAATATAACCCCTAAGAATATTAATTTCATAGTTTGCAATGCTACTATGTTAAGGTAAATAAAATTTATGTCTATTCCAAATTTATAAGGCCTCCTTTATATCAATTTCCCACAGTAATTGATTGGCAATAATGTTAATGTGTCGTATAGTAGGGTTTGACAAGTATAACAAGTATTAAAAATATTCTAGATTAATGTTTATGATAGGATGCTTTTATATATTATAGATAGAATCTCATTTAATCAACATAAAGAAAATATTTACATTAACAATATTTAGCAAATAATGAATTAAAATTATTTATGGCTAAATCTAGGGATGAGGCCCATATCCTACTTCCACAATCATTTTTTTATTATCCTTTGACCAATTCTTTAAGAAATTATTCAATGCATTAAAATGCATATCCTTATTGTTATGATTTCTAAGATCATAAAGAAAAAGAAAAATAAAATTCCAAAAAATACATGCACACAAATAAGCCTAATTGTTATTATCAAAGAATTGATACAAGAGATTATTAAAATGTACAAAGTAACCCTTCTTATATAGGAAAGGTTGTGAAGGTAGGAAAGTTTATCACAATGACTAACTAATCCTTCAATGATGGAACACTTGTTAACTCACACGACAAGTATTCTAGTCAGTTGTAAATGTGCATGCAAGAGGTGTCCCACAAGTGAAGACAAATGTCTCAACCACATGAGGTGAGACAAAACTATAGAAGTCCCTAAGTGAAGAATTAAGCAATGTGAATAGGATTTTATCTATGTATGCAAAAAGCTAACTAGTTTGATAAAGTCATTATTTTCACCAACACCCCCTTAAGTATAACTTATGGAGTAATGTATGCATGATGATGAGTCGCAGATACTAGGCCATGTTACATAGTCATGTACACATTTCTCATAAAGTGGAGTAAAGAAGAAAAACATTGTGGAAAATAAAACCCTTATCTAAAAGAGAAATGATACAATAAAGAGAGACTATGTAGCCCTCCCATAAGATGATGATAACTTCTTTGAATGCTTCGCAAATGATCCATAAAGACTGATGTGGAATAGGTACCAAAGAAGTGATGTGAATTCTTTCTATAAATAATATTTGGATGCTCTCTATGAAGTGTCTTTGAAATTTGATGTAGCAAGAACTATAAAAAACTACTAATATCCTCAATGGTGTCTTCCAAATATGCAATGTGGAAGATGATATCCTGGTGCCCAGAATTACTATAAATTCTCAAGGAACCAACACTAAATTTGGATGTAGTAGTAGGTGATAAGATTGCAATGCATGTCAATAGACTACTTTTTCATCTCCAAATGATGCTCTCACAAGATGTCTGAGTGAGAACATATGATTTTTTGGTGTAAGAAGAAAATGATCAAAATAAATATGGAAGTGCTCAACAATGCAACTCAAAACACCCTTCCTAAATGATTACTATTGACTAAAATGACTTAAGAGAATTTTGGAAGTTCTCACAACACAACTCATGGAAGTCCTCAAAGGAACAATTCAAGTCAAGCCCCCCTTGATTCAATATTTGACCCCCCTGAATTGGCACTTAATATGTTTTAGTGGATATAACAATTTAAATGGAATGAATAATGACACTTTGTAATTGAGTGTGGTATCATTTCCAATGAAATTGAAAAGTGATATTCACTTTCACAAAAGAAGTACTTGATTTTAGTAGGTAAACAAAAGTTATAATAATCTTATTTGCTTAATTTTCTCTTAGAAACATAAAGTTTTCCTTTTAAAAGAGGAGAAAAAATATGTGTTTAAACAACACAATCTTTCATTTGTTTCAACACTAAAGTCTCTATAATGGAAATATCTCTTTGTTAACTATTCATATTTGAAAATTTAATTTATGATTTAAAAGTTATGGTAAATTGAAAAAAAATCCCCTTTACAAACATTTGTAGTCAAATAGCAGTCACTTTTATAATTAACATAAACCACTGATGGTTCGAAAACTATTTATCCATCGAAATTACATGTTAACAAATCTAATAACTATGATTTAGCAAACCCACGTTAAAAGAACCATTGGACAAATGATGATGACAAATGTTGCAAATAATAATAAATATCAAACTTTGTAGAACACGATTAGGAGTCTTATTGTGGAATGTCGCCCAAATGGAAATTTGACTATCGTGTGGGAGTTTTTATATAAAACTCTTGGAGGATAAATGGGCTAGATTTCATGAACATTACAACCTTGGCTATTGAAAATCCTTTGGTGTCATTCTGGAACATCAAGAAAAATTGCCACAATAAGAGGATACACACTATTAACCTTGCGGAGGCCCTTCACCAGTCCAACCATGCCTTTCACATAATCTCCATCTCCCACCAGAAACATTGCATACACTCACTTGGAGTAACCCACCTGGAGGCCCATGACATTTCGGCAAACTACATTGATAAGCGCCTCTGGAGCCATTTCCAAATAGCTTGTCAAAGCAGGAACACAAAGAATCTTCATGAGTGTTGATAAGGGGGTCGCGACATAAGTTGTTGCCTGCATGGTATTGATCTGGTGGTTAGGTTTGTTGGAAGGAAAACCATATGCAGAATTTGGTGAAGACTCCTCATCGATCGGCAGTTAACTGTTGACCATGCATTTGATGGCTTTCTGGATGTTGATGCCTCTAAGCAAGCGACCTGTGAGGTATGCCAAAGGAATAACCTACAAAGGAAATTTGGGGGATAATAATATGTTGATAAATTTATCGTTTCTTGCAACAAATGTGATGGAATGCATGACATAGCATGCTTGGGAAACAACTCAAAATTTTCATGCCAAAAGATATCGTGGTTAATTGAAACTTAAAATTGTCGCCTCCTATGATCGATGTGCAAAGATGCTAGAAGGAGGTGTATGTGAGAGGCACTCGAAGTGTGAGGATGCCTTGGTCGTCGACCAAGATATTCAACCCAAAGATTGCATCTATGTGCAATTTTTTTTTTAACACGTCTTCACTCAATCCTTTAAAAAGATTTGAGCAAGTCGATGGTGTAGAGAATGGTGCACTTATTCAACACAGGTGTATTAATGTGGGTCGTTTCAAACTCATTACCCACGTAATCTTTGAATCATGCTAGATTGGCCTACTCAGACTTTTACACCAGTGTAATGGACACAAAGCATGTGGATATGGAGAGGCCTACAACTCAAACAAATACCTGAATACATACTGAAAATGAAATTTGATGCAATTATATTCAAAAAAATCTCACAGATATTCTTGAACAAACAAATGTAATCTAACTAGCTCTTTGAAGAACTCTTGTTTAGGCTAGATGCAAGTGTTTGGGAAGGGTTTTACAAGAAAGACTCTGCAACCATGTTATGATTTCTAAAATCATAAAGCAAAAACAAAAAAATTCTAAAAAATACATGCACACAAATAAGCTTAATTTCTATTATCAAAGAATTGATAGAAGAGATGATTTGAATGTACAAAGTAACCTTGCTTATGAAAGGAAGCCAAGTATGTAGAAAAGCTTCCAACACTAATCTATTAAAGGAGAGAATGTGCAAATTTCTACAGTTTCAAACCATTATACAATTACAAAAAAGAAAATGCACATTACAGGTAATAAACAACAATATCAGAGATACAATAAAAAAACATAACACCAAATATATGTGGGGAAAACCCTCTCAAGAAAAAACCCCCACACTCCAAAAGCCTGAACAATGTAATATCTATAAACAATGGTTACAATACACTTGTAGTGCAAGCTTCTATAGAAGTTTATTAGTGTTACAATTCAAGAGTGAATCTAGTAGCATAACCGTATCTCAACACAACTTCATACTACTCCAAAATACACAAGTGCTCAATATATAAGAGCTTACAATGCATAAAGTAAATATTTCTAAAAAAACTATCAAAGGTTGAAGATGCAACATGGAAAGCACCAAAAACACTGCAAACACACAATGGTAAGTTTCCAAATTGTCACCACATGCCAATCTGCAAAAAACTACACTTGCCAAGACAACTACTCTTTGAAAACTCACATTCCATGTAAACTCAACACATAAATAGGAAAAAAATTTATGCACAACTCCACCTATAAAAAAAATATTTCTAAGTTGACTCCTCATCTGAATATAAACTGCAAGTTGTAACTCACAAAGACAGGGTGAGAAAATCGACAACATTTAATATTTAGAAAAATCAAATCTTCAAAAAAATCAAAGGTTGAGACACTTTATTTTTCTTAATGTTTTCCCACTTTTCAAACACCTTTGAAGAGCCAATGAAAGTAACTGAATTTAACCGTTGGAGGTCGTGAAGCCCATAGACTCTAAACACCATCTGAACTTCTCTATGGTCACCGGATTTGTCAATGCATCAGCAACATTCATCAAGGTGTCAACCTTCTCCAACTTCACCTTTCCATCTTCCACCATATCACGAACAAAATGAAATTGAACATCAATGTGTTTTGTTTTGGAATGGAAAGTTGGACTATGTGCTAAGCAAATAGCACTTTGACTGTCACAATAGATATGTAATCTTCCCTACATCAAAACCAATATCAAAACACAAACACTTAAGCCAAATGGCTTTCTTGCAAGCATGAGTTGCTACCATGTACTATGCTTTTGTAGTGAATAAAGTGACTACAACCTACCACTTATTCATCCAACAGATAGCACCACCATACATCATGAACACATATCCACTAGTGGATCTTCTATTGTCAATGTCACTTGCCTAATCTGAATCCACATATCCACGAATACTCACTGAGTGCCAAGGTTTCAGTAGGATAACCATGAAAACATAAGGAATACTGGATGTACCTTGCAAATATCTAAACACTCTCTTCTTTGCATTCTAATGCACTTGTCCGAGTAGCATAAACCAACAGGACTCCCACTACTTTGGGCAATGTTTGGCCTTGTATAGATACATAGCCTACATAAGATTGCCAAAACACTGCATATGTACTTTGGTCATGTCTTCCATCTTAGTAGGATATTTTGGACACCCTCCATAGAAAGTTTCATCCCCTACATTACAGGAACAACTAACTATCTACAAGTTGTCATGCTAAACCTTTCCAACACTGTATTCACATACTTTCTGGCTTAACCAAATATTTTTGTTAGCTCTGTATCTTTTGATCTCCATCCCTAGAATATACCTCATTGCACCTAAATCCTTCATCTCAAACTGTGCTGACAACTAAGACTTCAAATCTAAAATAAAACTTTTACCATTCCAAAAAAACAACATATTATCAATATACAATACAATTATGAGAATGCGACTATTATTAGATTTGTAATACACACAATAGTTAGATTTAGATCTAATAAATCCTAATGACTACACATAAGTATTGAACTTCTGGTGCCAAATTCTAGGAAACTACTTAAGACCATACAAAGAAATTTTTAGCTTGCAAGCCAGATTTTCTTAACCTTTAACCATAAAATGCTTTGGTTGTGACATATAAATATCTTCGTCCAAGTCACCATGAAGGAATGTTGTTTCAAATCCATCTGTTCCACTTCTAGATCATATGTTGTTGCAAGTGATAACAAGAACCAGATAGATGTCTGCTTCGCAATAGGAGAGAAAATCTCACCATAGTCAATTCCATCCACTTGACAATACCCCTTAATAAAGCAACCATTCCTTATAATTCTCAACACTACCATCCGATCAGATTTTCTCTTTAACACCCATTTACATCCAATGAGTTTCCTTCCTTTAGGCAAAGGTACCAGATCCCATGTATTATTTTTCTTCAATGCATCCATTTCTTCATCCATGGCTTTCATCTAGGAATTTGTATCGCTCATACCCATAGCCTCTCTAATAGTCCTATGCTCATTAGTGTTAGTAATCAAAGCAAAAGTAGATCTGGAATCCAATAATGAATAACTAATCCTTTTAGGTGAATATCTAAACCTATCAATTTACTAAATATCTCTCATAGACCTCATTTTTTGTTGAGGTTGAGATTATTCTTCTTCTTCAAAAATTTCAGGGCTTCTCAAGTTCTCCTCATCATTAATTCCATTATAGGCTTCAGGTTCACCTTTCTTAGAGTCAAGAGGAAGTTGAACTATGTCTTCTTTCTTTTGTTCTCTTGTAGGCTACAAAATGGTACAAGAGGGTTTCATCTCCCTAAAGATAACACTTCGACTATAGAGAACCTTTTAGGCCACTAGATGCCAAAGCTTGTCCCCTTTCACACCAATACTATATCTAAAGAAGATACACTTGACAACCTTGTTTTCCAACTCTGACCTTTTCTCTTATCGCACGTGAGCATATGCCTTACAACCAAACACATGAAGATGTATCAATGAGGGATTCTTTCCCCACCACATCTTCATAGGTGTCTTATCAATAACAACTAATGTAGGAGATCTATTTACCAAATAACATACAGTGGCAATAACTTTAGCCTAGAACTTTTGTTCAAGGCCAACTACACTTAGCATACTTCTAGCCCTCTCCATCAACGTCTTATTCATTCTCTCTACAACTCCATTCTATTGAGGGGTACACAGAGTTGTCTTATGCATTTCAATACCATGTTCTTTACAAAAATTATCAACAACTGTGGAACAAAACTCACCACCATTGTCAATCCTCAAACACTTTAACTTTCTACCAATATGATTTTCTACCAAGGCCTTAAACTCCTTAAACTGACTGAAGACTTCAGATTTACTTCTGAGAAAATAAATAAATGTCCTACTGTAATCATCTATGAAAAAAATAAAATATACAAATTTTGATAATGAAGGAACATTTACAAGACCAAAAACATCATAATGCACATAGTCAAAAAGCCCAGAAGATTTATGAGAATAGTGATAAAACTGAACATGATTTTTCTTTCTATAAATACAATTTTCACAAAAATCAAACTCAAGATTACAATCATCAAGCCCCTCAACAAGGCATTTATTTTTTAGGGTTCTTAAACCCCTTTCACCAATATCACCAAGCCTTTGGTGCCAAACCATTGTCTTCTTAGCAAGTAACTTCATCTCCAATGAATGAGCACCCTTGGGTACCCAGAAAGCATGACCATCAGAAGTAGATGCAACTTTCTTCTTTGTTGTTGGTTCCAATGGTGAGGATAGTGACTCAGAAGTTCTTTTCTTCATTACCAAAGAAGAACTATTGCACTGAACTGTGCATGCATCCAACTGAAACATAGTACCTATCTGAACACCCTTAACAAGCACCATAGCTCCTCTTGTCATCTTGCATCCTCCTTTTGAGAAAACAACTTGCATAGCCACATCATTCAACTTACTTGCATAAAGAATGTTTCATGCTAAACTAGGGATATGGAAGACACCATCGATCCCCTTCACTCTACCATATGGGAATCTTATCTTGAATCTTCCATAGCCAACAATTTTCAGGTGAGAGTCATCACCCAAGTACACCTTCCCACCATCATAACTTTCATACTCAGAGAACCAATCTTGATGTGAAGTCATGTGGAAAGAAGCACTAAATTCTATCAGCCACACATCTTATGATTCATGCATTGCCAAGGCAATGACAAAAGCATCTGCATCATCTTGAGAGGATTTATCATATTCAAAATCATAGAATACTTTATTTTTCTTCTTTTTCTCCTCCTTGCAATCTTTGTGCAAATGACTAGGTTTTTCCAAAATTCCAACATTTTGTCTTGGTCTTACCAGGAGACTTGGATCTCCCATGAGATTTGGATTCTAACTTTACTTTCTTTGTGCTCTTCTTTTTACCTTTTTCTTTCTTTCTTCCTCAAACTTCTAGAGCCTCCTTAGCCATTTTAAAATATGTTCTCTGCATCTCTTCAGATAGTAATGATACAACCACTTCATCCATCTTAAAGGTGGTAGTGATACTTTCAATGGCCATGATAAGATGGTCCCATGAATTTGACATTGAACACAACAAAGTCATGCAACGATCCTCCTCCTCCATTTCACACCAATAGAGTTTGACTAGGAAACAAGCATGTTGAATGCATTCAAGTGATCTACAATAGATCATCCTTCCTCCATCCATAGAGAATACATCTTTCACAGGAACAACTTATTTACTAGATATTTAACTTGATAAATCTAAACAAGTTTCTTACAAAGAAGTGTAGTAGTCTTCTCTTCATGAACATTTAGAAGTACTAAATCAACTAAATAGATTCTTATCAGACCCTTAGCCTTTCGATCCATAAAATCTTAATCAAGTCTTATTTCATGCTTATTGGACTAGTACCAGAAATAGTTATCCACAAGTCATGATCTACAAGCATGTCTTCCATATTGAACTTCCATAGCTCAAAGTTTCCTCCATTAAACTTCTCTATCTCAATTCTACTATATCTTCTTGCCATCTCCTTCCTGCAATAGGGTCAACACAATTTTTTTGCAACAGGCTCCCACTCAAATAAGTTTAGTACAAAAAAACCTTTAACCCATAATAGGAAATAGAGGTGATGAGGCTCTGGTACCAATTGAAAGGAAGCCGGGTATGTGGAGAAGCTTCCAACATTAATCTATTAGAGGAGAGAATGTGCAAATTTTGATAGTTTCAAACCCTTTTAAAATTACAATAAAGAAGATGTGCATTACAAGTAAATATAAACAACAACATCAGAGATACAATAAAAAAACATAACACCAAATATACATGGGGAAAACCCTCTCGGGGAAAAACACCACTCCAAAAGCATGAACAATGTATTATCTATAAACAACAACTACAATACACTTGCAATGCAAGCTTCTATAGGAGTTTATCATTGTTACAATTCTATAGTAAATCCGGCAACATAACGATATCTCAACACAACTTCATACTACTCCAAAATACACAAGTGCTCAATATATAAGAGCTTACAATGCATAAAATAAATATTTCTAAAACTACTACCAAAGGTTGAAGATGTGACATGGAAAGCACCAAAAACACTATAGACGCACACAATGATAAGTTTAAAAATTGTCACCACATGCCAATCTACAAAAAATTGTACCTGCCAAAACAACTGCTCTTCAAAAATTCACATTCCATGTAAACTCAACATGGAAGTAGAAAAAATTTTATGCACAACTCCACTTGTAAGAAAGAAAACTTTCTAACTTGACTCCTCATCTGAATAGAAACTAGAAGTTGTAACTCACAAAGATAGAGTGAGAAAATTAGCAACATTTACTATTTGGAAAAATCAAATCTTTGAAAAAATCAAAGGTTGAGACACCTTTTTCCTAACAGCTTATATAGGTAAGGTGGTGAAAGTAGGCAAGTCGAACACAATGATTGACTAACTCTTCAATGATGGAAAAATTGTTAACTCACATGAAAAGTGTTCTAATGAGTGGCACATGTACTTGGAAGAGTTGTCTTACAAGTGAAGAAACATGTCTCAACAACAAGAGGTGAGACAAAACTATAGAGTTCCCTAACTGGAGAATTAAGCAGTGTGAATAGGACTTTCTCTAGGTGTGCCAAAAGTTACCTAGTTTGATAAAGTCACTATTTACACCAACACTTATATAGGTAGAATAAAATATCAATATGTTTCATTATCTTTGATCCCATGTCTTACTACCTCTAAATCTCTTATCTATAATATTGAATGCCATTAATGGTTTTCTACCATTATTCTTGCATTATAGGTCAAATAATCATATGTTTTCAATCAAATTCACTAATTAATTTTATTAACAAAATAATCATTAGAGCAATACCTAAGCCATAGATATAATTAATTATCAATCAACCTAACCAAAACTATGATATCTACATAAAATGTATAAATAATAAATTGTCTACAATGGAACATTTTTTCAAATCAAGAGAGCATTAAATAGTAAAGGTTGTAAAAATTTATTTTTATTATTCTCATTATCTTTGAATTTTATATTCATGTATCCAAATTCACTATGAGTTTGAATTCTCTTGCAATCTTACTAATTTAATATTGTGTATAAGCACTAGCTTTTTCTCTTACTTATTACTATTCTTTCTTTTCTAACTTTAGGCTTCACTTAATCCTTTGTTGATCCAAAGTTATATTAGTGAAGGGTGAAGACGTCGAAAAAGGCTCTAGATATAAAAATCAACTTTTTTGAACACAAGGGAGCAATTAAATTGGTCACAAATTGCTCCTTGAGTCTATTGAGATAATTTACAATTGATTATCAATTCTTGGAGGATGATTCAACAATAGTGTATCCTAGTTCTTTGATATAGTTTGTGAAATATATTTGAATGAGCATGTACCTTTTAGTGAAGGAGCTTAATTCAATGGTGATGTTATCATGGCCTTTGAATGAAGGTCGATACCCTTAGACATTTTTTTTTTAATTTTCATGTTCAAAATTCTCAATAAAACAGACCTTTAAATGGAGGCAACCTTCATTACAAGGCCCTTTTAATACCATCCTCCTATAGCTCACATATTTTTTAAAATAAATTTATGTTTTGAAGAAATGGTTGTGCTAAAATAGAGTCATCATGATATAATATTTTGTAGTATCATAGACCTCCAAGTAATATTTTTAAAAGGTATATTTTTTAATATATTTTATTGAATTATATTTAAACTCAACTTAGAATCTTTCCAAGCATAATGACTATGTTTGATGCATGTGGGAAAATAGCATAAAGGTAGATTTTTTTCTAAAACATATGTATGTACATAGTTAATTTATAATTTTTTGTATTAATTAATTTGTATTGATTTTCTTGTTTCAACAATAAATTAATTAATTAATTTAAATATTAAAAAAAAGATGTGTTTTTAGGTAATATTACTATAAATGATAACTAATTTATCCTTGAAAATTAATTAAGAAATATGCAACAAGAAGTTATGAAATAGCATGCATGTATTATATAGCAATGTTAATAATATATATTTTAAAAAATATGAATGTATATTATTTCTACAAAAAATTTACATTATAGAATAACCATATCTCATAAAACATATTATTAAGAAATGTTTCAAAAAATGAGACAAATTATTTTTTATTTTTTAATATATAAAGAATCTACACACGAAATCTTAAAAATCATTAGTTCACATTATCATCCAATTTATAAGAATTTAATTGTTATAAGAGATTAAAAAAACAAAAAATTGATTAAATTTGTCATTTTAATGTCTCACTTACATCTAAAAGTGGACAAAATATTGTGAGATCATCCAAGAACACTTATACATTTTCAAATAATGGTTTTTAAGTTTAGAGATTCATTAATAAGAACAATATTAATAACATAGATGTGAGTTTCTAGATATAACCCACCTATAATACACTTGAGATTGAGAACATTTATTAGCCTAAGTAGACTAGTTTACTATAAAAGACATGGATGCAAGTAAATAGATTAATGAAATGCTTAAATACATTAAGATTGACATCTTAAAGTTATGGACACAAAATGTCAAGTAATTAACATATTAAAGAAGATTCAAATCTAGAAATATTTATTGACCATATTTTGTGACTTGATGATTTGACCAATTCTCAAATTTCAAAGTAAATAACTTCTTTTGTTATATGAAGTCTAGTTGAGGTCTTGACTCATGAGTTTAACTACATCGATACAAAAAAAATATACATAAATATTATCAAGCAGTATATATTAAGAAGTCAGTCAAACTTTAAAAACTCAAGATTTGTGTTGGCAAATAGCAATGAACTTCAAGTGAAAATTGATTTAATTCTGAATGATAGTAATTGAATACAAGCTTTTCTTGAAACTATTCACAAGACATTGAGTCAATGTATATATAATTTCAAATACAAACAATCTAGAATGCATAAAAGAACATGCACAAGTATCAAAGAAGATAATTACGATATTTAGTGTCCCTAATTTAAACTAGTGTCTTTTCATAGGAACTACAAATCCAATTTATAACAACCTATACAATACAAAAAGAGCATAAAACTCCATTTTCAATTATATTCATTAAGCAAAATAGTTCAAATAAATGAATGGTAATCTAGAACAATAAAAATAATGAGATTCAAAATTTTAGAATTCTTTAAAAAAAATTGTAAGCATTCAATCATCTTTATAGATTAATTATATAAACAGATCAATCATCTTTATAGATTAATTATATAAACAGATCAAAACTTAAAATGTGAAGTGGTGAAATGGCAACAGTGAGTGCTGGATAAGAGGATGTCATGCACTGATTTTTTTTCCGTCATTCATTCGAGTCGTAAACTATACGCAACATCTCTTTTCCAATTGCACAATGGAGCCGCCGATTCCGGAAGTTTCGTTTTCATCTTACAGGCCACCGAAGTGTCATCATCATCTAACATTATTAACATTATGACTGTTTAGGAATAAAATAAAAAATATATGATTTAGAAATCTACAAATTAAATTCTGTAAAAATCAGAAACCTGATTAAGAATGCATTCAAGCCGGAGGCTTTTCTAGTGCCGCCCAGAAAGTGGTTGCATCCCATGTAGGTAAATTAGGGAAGATTTCAGTTGGATCGTAAGGCTGCGTCATCTCCTGCTCCTTGGGCAAAGGTAGAGACAACTGAACGCTTTCCTCAAATGATATTTGTTCTGGAGATTGTACAATATATTTTGCATCACTTAGTCCACACATATCTTCTTCTTCTTCTACTGTCTCTGCAACCTCTTCACTATTAACGCCTTTGCCAAAATGGGTTGAGCCTTCTCTGTCTGTACTGGGTCCGGACTGCAAATTATCATAGCGTCTTGCAGGAACTGTGTCGAAGGCAGATCCAACCCTAACGGCAGCTGTTCGAATTACTTGGGGTGAAGGATTGTTGTGGGCAGCTACCGCCTCCAATACAATTGAGTTGAACTGCGAGTCCGGAAAATTGAAAGACGAAGCGTGGGGTCCTCGCAGGCACAAGAGCGCAGCGTCATAAGCTCGAGCTGCAGCGTGAGGAGAGAAGTATGAGCCCAGCGATATGCGTGATCTCTTTCCTGATCTAATTTCCGCCACATATTTTCCCCATTTCCTCTTTCTCACGCCTCTAAATCTCGTTCTTTCTCCATCAGCAGACATATTATCACCGGTCTAGAATTTATGTCAATTATTCAAATTTATTACAAAGGAGAGCTTATGCCGACCTTTAGCCTTTTTAAGACTTAGATCTGTGAAACAGGAGATTAAAAAAGTTACAGAATTATACACATCTTATAAGAGAACGAACAATATATAGCAAAATACTTTATAAACTGTACGAAACTGAAAATACGTATCAGTCTTGGCAACCAAAAGTGAATTTAATGTTGAGCATGAACAGAGCTCAAGACTAAAACTCAAATTCATCTACCAAGTCACTCAATTTTCAGACAAATCCAACTACAACTAATTAGCCCTCGTAATGTGCCCTTCATTGCAGAGGTTACCTCCGATTCTTAGCTTACAAGTGTTCATTAACGCTTCCCCATATGAAATATTGGATTTAAAGATAGAGCTTGGAAGCACAGTATAGATGAAAGAAATCATTTGATCTATTTAAATAGTTCAGGGATGTAAGGATAGATGTTTGTGAAGTCTTCAATAATCAAACAGTCAATAATTATTTTATTTTATTGACGAAAATTATTTTGACCTAGTCAGTCGAAGACTTTTTGACAATTCCAAATTCTTCCGTAGTCTATCCAACATCATTTGACTCTATTTAGTAATTAATTAAAAACGAAAAATAAATTATGTTCTGTTTTTTAATTGCGCCGAAGGCGTGTCCCTATTTGAGCTTGAGAAGCTCACTTTGCCTATTGACGGTGCAGAGTCGTTCGCAGGGCATGCAAGAAGGTCTCTTCAATCGGTTTCCTTGTGCAACTGTCTTGTTATGTAAGCCCTAAAACCCCCATATTTGCAGATTTTGTTTAATGTGAGTAGATTGAAGCAACAACTGTAGGAAGATTGGTTTTGGTTCATGGGGTAGTTTTATAGAGAATAGAGCTGTTCGACATTTTGATTGATATATGGGGTAGTTTTACAGAGAATAGAGCTTTGTGGAATTGTTGGGCTTGCTTGTTTTCTGGTTTTTTCTGCCGGGTAATCTGTTACAGTGAAAAAAGAAAGCAAAAAAGAAAAACGCACTTGGAAGAAGAATGTCAGGTTACAAAGAGAACAATTTCAGGAGGCCCATGGCTAATTTTCCGTCTGAGGAAGCTAGTAGGGTTCCAACCCTCACCCACTTCGCCCCTATGAGTATGTTTGCGAATGTGGTGGACATTGCAGCAATGGTCGTTGTGATGGTGGACGAATTGGTGACCTATTTGAATAATAGCCCTCACTTGCAAGCTTTTTCAAGTCTAAACGCCATTCCTTATGGTATCGGGGTGGCTAGGAATTAGGATAGTTCCAACCTCTCACTTCTCCAACTTGGATATTTTTGCCAATTTTTCAAATGATAACTAACTTTTCCCCCGTCAAAATACATTTAATACATTGTCCTTTTCATAATATTCAAACTTAAATATTAAATCCTTCGCATCCCGATATTTCCTTTGGCGGTGGCGGCTTTCTCCATAGTTCCCCGCGGTATCGCGATGGTTAAAAACTTGATTGCGATATAGCGGGCAGCGGTTAGTTGACGGCCCGGTAAACTGCGGTAAACACTTGGCGGTTAAAAGTAAAACAAACTTCTACGAAGTCTCCCGTGATATCGCGATGAATATTTTATTGATTGCGATATAGCGGGCATTGGCTGGAGGTACGGCAGGCGGTTGATATAAAACAAAAACATTACCGAAGACTCCCGCGGTATCGCAATGGCTAATTTATTGATTGCGATATAGCGGGCAGTGTTGGCGGGACGGCGGCAGTTAGGGTTAATATTCCAACATCGGGGTGGCTATCTATTCCTTTGAAGGAATTGGCATGGTGTTGCCCCTTGAGATAGTGGCAGATAAGAAACATAAATTTGGTAGAATCTTGGGTCTGGCAATTCTTCTTATCTCGGTTACTTATGGATGTTTTGGCGTGTTGGGATACTTTGCATTTGGAGCAGAGACAAGAGACATCATTACGCTGAATTTGGGGAAGAACTTGATGACTGATCTGGTGCAGCTGGCTCTGTGTATTAATTTTTTCTTTACATTTACTTCGATGTGGAGAGCATATTCAATAAAGGCGAGTATTCACTTCTCTTAAGGTCTCTGTCTGTGCTCCTTACTACATTAGTTGCCATGCTGGTACCTAATTTTGCAGATTTTCTGTCTCTGGTGGCTTTTAGTGTTTGCTGTGCTCTTGGTTTTTTATTTCCTGCTATCTTTCACATGATTGCTTGTAGGAGGGATTGCCCTAAGATTCAGTCGCTTGCAGATGTTCTGATCAGAGCCTTGGTATTGCCTTTTACCATGGTGCTGATTGTTGTGTTCTTGTATATGATGCTAATGTTAGGAAATCATTTGATAACCCTAACAACTGGCGTGAGGAATTTTTAATTCAGGTAATTTGACTGAATTATCTAATAATTTAACTTTGCTATTCATTCATTCGGAGGTTTTGTTGACTTTTGCTACTGCTGACGGTGACCTTCCATCGAATTTTTTTTTTGACAGGCAAGCCCATCTGATTCAGAAAATTTTCCATTTGTGGTGCTTGGAAATAAAATTAATGTGGATGGTGGAAACAGAAGAGTGGTAGGTGGATTGATATTTTGATTACCCAGTTCTTTAGAGTGGAATGTAGTGATGAAGTACCTAAGCACAAATATTGGTTGTTACAGGTTTCTGAGAAAAAAACCATAGCATGGTGTGCTTCTAATGGCAATATTCCTTACTTTGAAACGTCTGCCAAAGAGATCTTCAATGTCGAAGCAGCATTCCAGTGCATAGCTAAAACGCATTGAAGAATGAGCCTGAAGAGGAAATGTTCGTAAAATCTATGTGCCTCATCATTTCTCTTTATATTCTAGTGTAATGTGATGTTAGTTATATATGTTTTTGTGTTGCAAATTTGTAGCTATCCATACTTATTGCTTACTTTTGATTTCTGTTTGCTGTTCTGTTATTTGTTTTGCTTGTGGATCTTCCCCTCACATTATTGTTGTTTTTTTTATGTCTGTTGCCATCTTTTACGTAATTATCCCTGTGGATTTAGCGAGGTTGATATTAATCTATTTTGTTTGTAGATATCTTCTGGATACAATTGGTGTCTCTGCTGGGAGGCAACATAGATCGTCAGGATGTGAATGCTAGCCTCCCAGGTGTCATAAAAAATTCTGGGTGCTATATATGGTCTTTTGCAATGAGTCTGGCCTTTGGGAGGGTGATTGAATATTGTTTCCTGTTCGGTGTAGTGATGGAATTTTACTTTAGATAAGTCTTGTTAAATTGCAGCTCTCTGTTCTGCATTCTCCCGTCTCTGAGCTCCAGGGTTTGATTACTCTATTTTGTATGATTCAAATGGTGAGCAGTTTAAATTTGTTTATGGCATGAGAAGACATACTTCAATGTATGCTGATATTCTATTGTGATTATTGAAAATATGGCTACAGTTATTCTTTAGTGGTGTTCCATTCAATAAAAATAAGTGAAACAAATCTGAACTTACAATTTCGACATAATCAGTGTGGTCTGTGGTATGCAGAAATCCTTATTGCTAAGTTACTTTTTTGACTTGAACTCTCAAATCACTTAAGAGTGTGTTTTCCTCCAATGATTCTGAACAAAGGTTTTTGCTTCTTTGATTATTGAGCTTAAAAGTTACCCTACTTTCTGGACTTCCACTTTTCTAATTAGTTTTTCCAAGCAATGCATGTTCTAGTTATTTGTTTAAATTCAATATTATGTACAAAATTGATACAATCGTATTGGAGTATTTCACAACATTTTTGTTATACCTATTCTTCATTATTAAAGATTTTTTATTTGATTGATTTCATAGGTTTTCAAGTGGGTATTATATATGACAGGATTGCATGTTCAAGCTGTTAACATAATTTAATTTCTGGACAGAGCCAATAAATAGTTTTCCAGGAAGTTAAAATCATGGTATTTGCTGCCGATAAAGCTCGATGATTGTTCTTTAGTGACAACGATGCTTTAAATTCTGGCTATTTCATCTGTCGTGTGATGTTTGCTGCTGATAAAGCTCAATGATTGTTCTTTAGAGACAACAATATTTTAAATTCTGGCTATTTTGTTTGTCATGTGAATTAATTTTTCATGCAGTTAGCCTGTATCCTTTTTTTTCTACCATTTTTAAAAACAAGTGGGTATGTTTGAGTACAGAACAACGACTAGGCTGCCCTATGATCTGTTCAATAGCTTTTGGTCATTTTATCAATTTCATCATTTTATTATTTTAACGGTATTCTTGTTTCCTGGCACTTGCCTGCTTTGTTATGGTAGGTATGTTTTAATTTTAATAAGAATAATTCAAGCTTTCAACTTTTTGAAATCTCTTGCATCGTGAGCTTTGTTTGTGTTCAATCACAATAAACACAGATTGAAGTTGGCATGCGCTATTTATTTTATGAGTAATTCTTAAATAGTTCCATTTGTTCTCAAATATATATAGATTGAAGCTACAAGAATTGTGGCAGATGTTTCAGGTTTTTGAGTGAGATTGAGAAGCCAGTTCCTGCAAAATACAGTAGATAATCCTTCTAATGGTTATATTTATTTCTCAGATGAAGTCAATGACAATTTACTAAAATATTGTTTTGTTTCTAGCTTTTCCCAAGTCCTGTGTTTCTGGAGAATACTAAACTTTTCTCTTACGTGGACTTGGTCCTGTGATCACAGCAGAATAGGAAGAGCCAACATTCAGATTGTTAACTGAATAAAATGCGAATTGGATGAGTTATCATACCTGCAATCACATTTTTGCTTCAAGCTTTTTTCTTGTTTGTGCTCTTAATATTGTGAGTTGAAGTTATTTGGTGTTTTTGAAAGGCAACAGAAATACCTTTTCAGTTTTTCTCTCAATGGCTGCCTATAGGGAACTTACAGAGAACATTAGGAGACATCACAAGGTGTCTCCTCAAGTCTCTGTACCCGTCTCATCTATGGGAGTATGCCCCAATATATGATATAAGTAACTCCAGGAAATCTCATCTCCCAGTAATGCAGTGATGCATTATGTCCGAATTTAAAACTAATGATCGGCAATTGCATTGCCATATCGGGCTATGTACATGGAGTATGTAATTATGGAGAGTATGTTTAGTAATAGATCATAATGGTATGACAATTCTATCTGCAATGAAATCTGATTATGTATCCTTTAATCTACTACACATCTTCTATGATTTTTAATCAGGCTGTTGGAATGTCCTGCTCCTGCTCCTCTTATTTAGTGCCTTGTGCTGTCTCCCTCTTATGTTCACTCTGTTTTCTGTTACTGTTTACATGTTTGCAATCATCACAGACTACTCGTTTTTGAGCTGCTTCTACCTCAGCCTTTGGTAGGCAAATATTGATTATCTCAAGTTCCATTCAAAACTGTGGCAGCCTAGAACTTTGGATATCTATATTCGTGCAAGTGATGAAGCGGGAAAGCATAAAGGGCTTGTGCTTCACAGCATCCAAGACTCTTTTATTCCAAATTTGCCTCAATCACAGGAAGAAGGGCAATGGAAGAAATGTGTCAATGAACTCTATAGTATTACACGTTCTTTTAATAAATATTGCATTTAATGTCTTTCAGAAAGCTGAATGTTGACGTTTGAATTCATGTGTTCTCTCTTGGAAGTTTTATGATTTTTCTATATGAACCTGTCTTTACTTGACTTGGGATGGAGAATTTTAAATATTCTGAACCTAATTGTTTTCTTTTAAGTTTTCTCTAGTAGTCCTCAATTGAATAGCATTTACTGTAACTAGATGCAAAATGTTGTGATTGATAGCTACATAGCTACCACGTCGAGTGCTTTTAGTGTTTCACCTATTTGTTTAGAATTTAGCTTCTTGTAGAAATTGTTATAACCCACCATGTTTTTCAAAGAGGAAAATTCCTTCAAATAAATGATTTGTTACAAATTTAGTTCCTTAAGCATCATATTATAAAAGATGAAGCAAACAAAATGAGGTGTTCATAAGAAGCTAAGAAATAATAGAATAATGTCAGTCATTGAATAGATCGAATTTGGTTGTATTGTCTTTTAGAGGTTCTAGAATAAACATCATATAAAAATTCTCTTTGATTCAAGAATATTCTGACAAGATTGGGTTTAGTTTATTTGAGATTTTTAACCCCTCTTCTTTTGTGTTTTTTTATGACCCCGAAAAGTACCCATTTTGGCATATAACTTATCTGCTTGTTCCTTTGATGGGTTGGACTTAGATTTGGTGTAAGGAGTGATTATGGGGTGCTTTACGAGGAGTTGTGGCATCCCTGTGCTAGTCCTATTGTGACTATACATTGTGTTGGTGAAAGGGTTTACTACTTTCCTTAGGGTCATATGGAACATGTATGTATGGATAGGGGTTTATTTAGTTTTTTTGGTGCACACCAGGTTTGGCATCCTAGTAGGTGATTGGAATCGTTGCCAAGTTGAAGCATTGACAAACTAGGGTGCTGATCTTTCGATGCCCTTGTACAATTTGTCGTCCAAGATCCTTTGTTGTGTCATTAATGTGCTATTAAAGGTATGTTGAACTTATCTTGTTAAGTAATCTTACATAGATATGGCAAAACCCAAGTTATGCATTTATGTTCTGAAACCAACATAATCATTGATATGAGAAGAGCTTTCATACATTCCTAGCTTTGGTTAAGATGTTTATGTTGTATTTTTTAATTCTTTTTGGAATTTTTTTTTGTGTTTTGTTATGTGGTGTTCCAAAAACGGTTGCTTGCATTCGTAGCTTTGTCTTACAGTCATGTGTTTCAAATAAATTTTTTGTTGTTGTGGATGGGTCTTTGATAGGCTGAGCATGATTTGGAAACTATGTTTTTTTTGGGGGAACTAGTGTAACTCTATTTTTATTTTTCTTCCAACATTTCAAGTCTCGTTTGGGTTCCTTCCTTACGAATAAATTGAATTAAATGTTTCAAAACCTTCTAGCAATTTGTTCTCTAAAAGCTTGATTCAGAAATTGTTGACATTTCTTTTTCAGTCATGGCATTTTCATTTTCATGCAATTTATTGATTGTTGCTTACAAATAAACAATGATGGGGGAGTTTTATTGGGTTGATTGGATGTTTTATGTGGGTAATCAATTGACTATTTGTGTGAATTTTTGGATGATAATCTTTGATTTTTGCACTATTTATTCATCTTGTGGATAATTTTGTGAATGGTTAATCTTATTATTTTTGGTTTTGGTCATTATTGAGGGAGCAGGATACATAAGGGAGAAGAGCTACATATTGGTCATAGGGTTGAGTTGTCACACTATGCCTCTTGAGATGCGTGAAAAACTTGCAATTCCAGAGGCAAAATTGCCCATTGCTAGAGAATCCCAAAATCTATATGAACTATCTAACGAGGAAGGGTATGAGGCTTTTGTAGACAAACCAATTCCCATAAATGTCTTACTGTATGCCATGTGTCGATGCAAAATTGGCAGAACTTGCCATTTTTAGAATCACTCATTGTAATGGTCAATTTATAAGACTATCTAATATAATTACATTATTATAGCAAACACTAGTATTTACACTAAAATAATGCATTTGTATGGTAGCCTGAATAATAACTATAGAGTACTCTTAAAACTAAACAATTCTAGCCTCAGTCTCATTTTTATTCGTTTAAAAAGGCTTATAGAATACAAAAAATCTGCAAGAAACTCTTACATCCATAAGTCGTACAAATATACTCCAATGTAGTCATTTTCAAGTCTTTTACTTTAGCCCATGAAGGATACTATCCTTAATATTAGTTGGAAGCATGTTGTCATTGAAGCTTACAAGATACCTTTTCAACATTACTTCTAACATTATCTAAGGGTTGCATAAGCAACTTGTTCAGTAGTACAATACATGACCAAACATGCCCACAACTTGCTATTGGGCATCCTTATCTCACTCCTCTGTATCTTTTAACCTCCCATACCATATGTTCTAGCTCAAGACATCATGAAATTGAATCCAACAATGCCTCTTCTCTCAATCATTCTATATTTTTTAACAATAAGATTTATAATGTGAATTTTTGAATTTTTATAACAAAGGAAAGTAACATGCAGTTGAATAAAAAAAACTCATCCTAGTTGAATAAAAAAAACTCATCTTACCTCTCCTAATGACCTTCCACAACTCTTTGGCATACATATTGCACACCAAGGTGCCATTGCTAGTTAATTAATAAATAGAATCAAAGTTACAATGTGATTTTTGAATAGAGAGTACATTGTTGGATAGTTATAAAGTTAAATCCATATTTTTTGGTTCAAACTAGTCAACCTTTGCATACGTGTCTTAAACAACTTTTCTTAACTAAGCATTGCTTTCTCTTTGCCTACGTGGTAATGGGGCTCACCTCTTTAGCACTGAAATGCCATAAATATCTATCATCTTTCCCTAATACTTATGTTTGAGTAGAGTTTAGGTTAAAGATAGTGTCATCGAGAACCTTCCTACCGAATAGCATCTATTATGCATGCTCTATACATATTAGAGTATTTATTAATTAATTGAAAATGATAAAAGAACACATTTTTATTTTCAATTAATTAATAAATATAGTTAAATGTTCATTCTATTGGTTGCATAGTCAGTACAATGTGTTAATATTCTAAAATTATAGTTTGGTCATCTTATTTTTATTAATTTTTGACACTGCGGAAATGATATGTATATTACTTTTTTACACTACATGAATGATATGTACATTATTTGTGTTGCATTAATCAAAGCTTCCAAAATTTGACCATCATTATAAAGTAACCATCAAGGAGAACATTCTTCTAATAGGACACACATCTATCGAATGCAACCATATAATATCATGGTAAAACATTTTTTTAAGTTTTTTTTTTAATTATAAAGGGGATTATTTGAGTTAGAAAAGAGAATGAAATAAATTGCAGGGGTCCTTCTTCTAAGAGGACACACATCTATTCAATGTAATCATATAATATCATTGTAAGACAATTTTTAAGTTTTTCATAAGATTTATGTAGGTTTTTAATTATAAAGGAGAATATTTGAGTTAGAAAAGAGAATGAAATAAATTCTAGAGGTAAAGTTCATGAAATACAAATGAATTAATTAGTTAAGTAGAAATTTAAAAAGTATAAGTAAACAAATTATTGAATTTTTTATTGTAATAATTGTAATAATTATTATGATGGTAACATCATTTCTATAAATTAAATAACATAATATTGGTGTCATAAATTTAAGGAGATGTGGTTGAAAATTGGGGATAAAAACACAAAGTACTTTCATAATGTAACCAAGGTTCAAAAGAATAAATAAAACTAGCAATTGCACCTTGGTGTGCAATGGGTACGTCGAAGAGGTGTGGAAGGTCAATTATGGAAAAAAATTGGTTCATTTTTTGCATACATTTGTGTAGTACATAAGGTCAATTGGTAGGTCATTTAGAAATTGATTTTCTTTATATATTATTATTGTTCTACTATTATATAATTATTATTTTTATTATGAAAAAGATGTCAGTGTGTGAAGTAGGCCAAAAATCTATAGGAAGGATGTTTGGTGATGCAAAGACAATTGGGGCTGGTGATCACAACAAACAAAAGGTTTAGATTCAAGCATAGACCATGGGTGGCAAGGATGCATGGGTGAAGGAGGTAGAGCAAGCCGTTTCACTAGAGTAATTGAAGGCGCAGGTGGCTAATGAGGATTGGTGAAAAAAGTCATATAATTTCAAATGGTGGAATTTTAACAAACAAGGTTGGAATGGGTGGCATTGGAACAAGGAAAATAGATTCATTCACAGGTGCAACAAGGTTGTCAACCCTTGAGGTGAGGATCTGAGTGATCCCCCACAAACAATGGGCACCAATGGTGTTTCTAGAGATCACAATCCTAGGGCCTCTTTTATGGCATCACCACTTCTTCAAGGGGCAGAAGTGGTGAGGGCCACTTCAGTTGAGGGCACATGGCTACATTGGTGATTGATTTGAATTCGTTGTGATCATCTATCTCAATCCTAGAGCAACAAGACTTAATTATTCATTGGTATGGGAAAAGCTTAAATTGGGAAAGCTTAATTTAGTGGTGGCAGGGTCATTGGGGAGACGAAATGAAATTCAAAGTATTGTCGAATGACTTCTTTGTGGTCATTTGTCTGATAGTTTTCATTAGAGATTAGATCTTGAAGAGGATATGGTTAATTAGCAGATTTTGTTTCTACATTCATAAATGGGAAGTAGGCTTTGACCCTCTAAAACACCAATGGAATGGATTCAGGATTGGTACAAGCTACCAAACCTTCCCTTGGAATTTTGGTAGCTAGGGATCTTGGAATCCATTGAAAATCATTTATGGAAATTTTTTTGTGTGGAGGAAAGAATCAATTAGGATGGTGTAAGCACCTATGTGCGTATTTTCATTTAATGTAAGCCCCCATAGCCCCTTTCGAAGAGAGATTGAGTTGTTCGTGGCCAGGGGAAATTTGATTCAACCCCTAATTATTGGCCCGCATCTAAAGAATGTGCTTCGGGATACCATTGGTTGGTGCTCTTTGAATAATGGCAGTTGTAGTTTTCCCAAAACTCAAGTGGCCGAAAGCCCTACATAAGGCAATGCATCAGATGTAAGGGCAGATCTAAGGATTAACAATTCAAGTGCCTCATTAAAGGAACGCATGGAGAATATGGATGTGGCAACCAATACTGTTGCTAGGGAGATCCAAGTGGAGGATGCTAAGTTGGAAAATGGAGAGGAAAATCCACTGCTAGGGTGGGACAACCTTGAGGCACGATAGGTTTTGAATTCAAAAATTTCAGAGGCTTTAGGTATGATGGTGCCCAACATTAAGGAAGATGATCTTGATTCACTTATGGAGGTTGGTTATGAGCTTTTCGATCTTGCTAAATCTTCCAAGGACACGTTGATATTATTGGGAATTGGTGATATATTTAAGGATTGGGTTGATGGACCCGATTTTCCTTTGAATTTATCATCCGGTGAGGATTTCAATGTAATACTAAGGCTTATAATAAGAAAGGAGGTATAGGGATAAGGTTGCAGTTGTAAATTGACTTTGGAGGATTTGTAGAGAGCAACACATTGCTTGAAATCAACATGAGTAATGGGCAGTTCACTTAGACAAATAGAAGGGTTTGATTTTACAACATTAAGAAAAGATTGGATAGATTTTTTATTTAAAGGGGATTTATGTAAGTTTCCTTTCAACTTGGAGGGAGGAATTCTTCTAGGGGTAGGTTCAAATCACTTCATGATTTTTCTATACATAGTTGGGGAATGATCACTAGTTAGATGCCCTTTCAAGTTTGAGAAAATGTGGTTTCATGATCCTCACTTTTTTGATCTAATTCAACAATGTTGGTTGAGCTATAACTCTTGTGGTTTGAAGATGTTCAATTTTGTGACAACTTTAAAATCGATAAACAACACCTCAAAATTTTGAATAAGGAGTGCTTCAAAAATATATTTGAGGAAAAACACGTAACTGAAGAGGCTTTGCATTCTTTGAATGAAGAGGTTATTAGTCAAGGGATGGGTATCACAAGGTTCTCCCAGGAAAAAGAGTTGATGAATAAATTGAATGATTTTCTTGCTAAGGAAGAAAAAATTTGGCACCAAAAATCTAGGGAAGTGTGGCTTCGAGGAGGCAACAAGAACACTAAATTATTTCACAACTCCACAAAGATTAGAAAGGAAATTAATAGGATCTCTTGTATTAAAGGTAATGATGGAAAAGTTGTGGATAAAGTCAAAGATATTAAAGTCACCATAGTGGAGTTATTTCGTTCCCTTCTCAATGAGCCAAAGTGGTCATGTCTACAGGATCAATGAGCTCTCATAAGTGCTATGCAACATCTCATAACTGGAGAACAAAATGTGATGCTACAAAGAAAGTTCTCAAAAAAGGAGATTAAGGAGGCCACTCTTTCAATTGCACCTGGATAAGACCCTGGGCCTTGATGGGTTTCCTATTGGTTTCTTCCAAAAGTGTTGGGACATCCTTGGAACTAATTTTTTTTATGCCATTGAAGATTCTAGGTGTTTAGGGAAAGTCCTCAAAGAGATAAACAACACCTTTATAGCACTAATTCTGAAAAGAGAAAAAAAAAAATTTGATGACTTCTGACCCATCTCCCTTTGTAACACAATTTACAAATTCCTCACCAAATTCATAGCCAATCGGGTAAAAAGAATCCTACCATGGATTATTTTAGAACAAACAAGCTTAGTCTCAGGCATATCAATTTTTGATGGGGTTATTATTGCTCTAGAAGTGATACATTCAATTAAAAAAATGAAAATAAAAGATATGATGGTTAAGTTGGACATAAAGAATGCCTATGACAAAGTGAATTTTTATTTTCTTTTCAAGGTTATGGAATCCTTGGATAAGTGCAGAAAGATGGGGGGCCAAAACGGGGGCTTAAGTGGCCTATTTTTTTTTTGAAATTAGGAAATACTAACCTTGGACGTGAAATTAAGGATAGTTACACTAAATTTTTTTAGATGCAACAAAAACAATGATCATAGTGCTTTGAGTCTACTTTCTAAGATACTAATTTATTTTGAAAATGGTTGAGATTAAGTTGTTCAAAAGAGGGACCCATAGAAATTGGTGTTGTTTTTGTCAAAAAAAAAACATAACATAGCAAATTTTGTGGAAACCTACCACGGTGAACTTTTTTAGTATTTTTGACCAACTTCAGTGATAAATTAAGCTAATAGTATGTGATTTTTCTTAGTTTATGTACTAACATTTAGTTGATGCATGATTTTTTGATATTTTTAATGAATATTTGACTTTTTACTAATTTTAAAAGTGGACACTTCTTGAAAAATATAAATTTTAGTTGTGCCTACCCCTACAAATTTGCAAATAATTAAATTTTTATTTTGAAGCCTTTTTAGAATGGAGTCTAGTTTCTGAAAATGTAATTTATTTGGATTTTCAATGAATGGTTAATTTATAATGAAAAAAACACCAAACACTACTTTTTTCCAAAAAAGAGACGCACAAACAAAAGAAATTATGAATCGAGGCTTAACATTGTCAAAAGTGAAAAAAAAAATTATCAACTGGATAGCTAAGAGAGAGCATAACATTAACTAGGTGTTTGATTTGTACGAGATTGAAATATGTGAAATCCTAATGGTGAGCATGAACCTGATTATGTGAAAGATTGTAAAATTTGCAAAAACACATCTCTAGTCATTGGGAAAGCCCTCCAAGCCTTTGGTTTGGTATTCCAAGGAAAATACCAAGCCTAGGGCTTGGGGATTCCCAAAGCAAGATATAACATGAACACATTATAACGTGCTTGCATTATTTGAATGCATT
>VDFB02117770.1:0-42043 GCA_007258455.2 Sequoia sempervirens | reverse complement strand
TACTGGGACTTGGAAACCTTGAGAAGGATAGGCAGTAAGCTGGGGAGCTTTGTGAAGTCTGAGGAATCGGTGGATAGATCTGATTTCAGCATCTACCCCAAGATATGTGTAATGAGACAAGGGATCCATACTTTGCCAGAAACTATAGAATTGCACATAGGGGAAGGTATTTGGTGTCAGAAGATAGAAATAGTTGCAAACCCTTTTGAATGCCTGAGTTGTGTGGGAAAAGTGTTTTCTAACAAGGGGTGTTCTCTAAGCGATAAAGGGAAAGATCTTACTCAAAAATCCTTATCGGAGGAAATAATTAACCTCTCAGAGGTTAGGGTTCTTGAAGCTTTTGATTCTCAGCCTTGGGTGTCAAAAGGCTCTTGGGGCTTTTCTAAATCGAAGGTGGAAGAGGTCTGGGAGGGTTTTATGAAAGGAGAAATAGATGCCATTTTTGCCAGAGCTAACAAAGGGCATTCCCAGAAGTTGCCTATTCAGATTGTCTCAGCGGATAGCACCACCAAGCTGTTCTTGGGACCAAAGGAAGGCTTAACCATGGATTCGGCAATGGGGATTTCAATGGGTTTGGAAGATATTAGAAGTGAGAATGTTTTTATGCCAAGGCAAGAGGATTCAATGGGGACCAAAGGAAGCCTTTCCCAGGATCGCGATTTTGTCAATGCTATTCAGTGCACCTCTATTGCCCCAGACTCTAGGCATAAGGTGGACACTTCTATGGAAGCTCTGGTGAATCAGTGCAGTTTGGTTCAACCGGTAGAAGATCTGGGTTTGGAAAAACAAGTTCAGGAGGTTTCGGTTGATTTTGTTGGTGTTGCTTCAATGATGGAGGGTCATGGAAATGAGCTGGACGATCAAGTGTTTAAGGATATCCCAATATCTCCTATAAGAAATTTAGATAATGCCTTTGAAGGGGTCCGAGATAGTGGCGGAAATTTGGAAGATGCAACTTCGGAATCAGATTCAGAGGAGGATGGTGGGGAGGGTGATATTCTGGGGTTGCATGACAACATTGATATAGTTGAAAAGAGAACCATAGGACAAACTCTAGCCCAAAACAAGGTAAAGTTAGGGGAGAAGCGGAGGAGAGGTCCCAAAACTAATAGGATGAGGCTGGAATTGGCAGGTAATGCCACGGGTCAAAGTAAACTAAGGTCGGGGAAAGGCTATGCCTTCCCCCGACAGCCATGAAAATCTTATCTTGGAATGTCAGGGGCTGCAATGCCTCTGACAAGATACGTTTGATCAAAAGATGTCTTGATCAAATGAGACCGGCTTTACTTTTGCTTCAAGAAACAAAGGTAAAAGATTCTGATGTTGCTCTTTTCTCAAGGTGTTTTTCCTGTTGGAATTGCACCTTAGTCGGGGTTGAAGTTGCTTCGGGTGGTTTGGGTATTCTTTGGAATGCCTCTGTGGTTGATGTCCGGGTTGTGCGACAGGAAAAAAACTGGCAATGGATAAAGGTGGATTCTAAACAATTGAGAAATTGTTTTTTTATTCTCAATATTTATGGCCCTAACAATTCTGCACAGGAGTTATGGCAAGGTATATCTATGCATTTAAGTGTAAATGGCGATAGTAGGTTCCTCCTAGGTGGTGACTTTAACGCTATTTTGCGGCCGTCTAATAAATCTGGGGGCGTATGTTGGGCTGGGCAGAGTCAACAGGATTTTAGTGACTTTGTTCTAAACAATGGGTTGTGTGAAGTTTATTTTAAGAAAGGAGAATATACTTGGACTAATAGAAGGAGGGGTTTTCTAAATATTGCGGAAAAATTAGATAGATTTTTCCTGGCTGGTGATTGGGCCTCTATGAATTGGACGTGTGAAGCGGAGATTCTTCCCATATCTTGTTCAGATCATTATCCAATTTGCTTAAGGATTCAAGAGGATTCTACCCCGGACAGGTGCCCTTTCAAGTTTGAAGTGATGTGGTTCAGGGCAGACAATCTCAAGGAGTTGGTTAAGGGTTGGTGGATGAACGCTCCAAGTTGGACTGGCTGTAAAGCGTTCATCTTTTTCAAGAAGCTTCAATATGTTAAAGAGTGTTTAAAAGCTTGGAACCGGGAGTCTTTCAAAAACATTTTTAGCGAGAAGCTTTTGATAGAAAATCATTTAAGTGACCTGCATGCTAAGGTCATAGAAAATGGGATGAGAGATGTGGACTTTGTTTTGGAGAAGAAGCTAAATAAAGATTACTCCGAAGCCCTAGCGCGTGAGGAAATTTTCTGGCGACAGAAGTCTAGGGAAAGATGGTTGAAAGATGGTGATAGGAATTCCAAGTTCTTCCACAATTCTGTTAAGGTTCACAGATCTAATAATAAAATATGGTCAATAAAGAATGAGTTGGGGGAAACTTTGTTTAATGCTGATCAAATTAATTTGGAGCTCGTCAAGTTCTTCTCAGATTGTTTTAATTCAGGGGTTGCTGGTTCAGGAACTAATTCTGATTTATTGGATGTCATTCCAAGTTGTATATCTGATACACAAAATAATATGTTGATGGCGGAGGTCTCTTTAAAGGAAGTGAAGAAGGCTTTGTTTGGTTTAGGTGGGGATAAAGCCCCTGGACCTGATGGTTTCCCTGCAATTTTCTTTCAAAGGTTCTGGGACCGTTTTGGTAATGATATCAAGGAGGTGGTTGAAGAATCCAGGAAAAATGGTTTGGTTCTTAAGGAGCTAAATAACACCTTTATAGCTCTAATTCCGAAAAAGTCTGTGGTTAATACCTTTGAGGATTTTCGACCTATCTCTTTATGTAACACGATCTATAAAGTTATTGCAAAAGTCATTGCCAACAGGTTAAAATTGGTTTTGAAGTCTGTTATTTTTGTTGAACAGAGTGGGTTTTCTCCAAATCGATCAATCTGTGAAGGCATTATTGTAGCTCATGAAGTCATACATTCAGTTTGAATGGCAAAAATTGAGAAGATGTTGGTTAAGTTGGATATAAGAAGAGCTTATGATGAGGTTGATAGGGGTTTTCTGCTGAAAGTGCTTGAGAAATTTGGTTTTGGGGTGGAATGGCGGGCGTGGGTGGAAAGCTGTATTAGTACACCGCGGTTTTCTGTGTTGGTCAATGGCAGTCCACAAGGGTTCTTTGATTCTCGCAAGGGAATCAGGCAGGGTGATCCAATGTCACCTTTTCTTTTTATTATTCTGGCTGAGGTTTTGGGTAGGTTGATTTCCCATAAACGTAGTGAAGGCCTTTGGAAAGGTATTAAAGTGGCAGAGGGGGTTGAAGCTGTTTCACATTTGCAGTTTGCTGATGACACCTTTCTGATGGGGGATGCCTCTTTGAGAGAAGCCCGGGTGATGAAGAACACGCTTGATATGTATGGCTTGGCTTCAGGCCAATGCATCAATTGGCGAAAATCCGAAATTTTCTTTTTTAATACCCCTATTCAACGTCAACTTGATCTTAGTCGGATTCTTGCAATGAAGGTTGGTTCTCTCCCAAGTAAATATTTAGGTATCCCCTTGTTTGGAGGGGTGAATAAAACTTGTTTATGGAAGGACCTTGTGGAATCTTGTATGAAGCGTATGGATGGCTGGAAGAGTAAATGGCTTACCTCAGCTGGAAGAATTTTACTGCTTAAATCGGTGGTTTCTGCCATTCCCATTTATTCTATGATGTGCCTGAAAATTCCTAAGAAAATTCTGAATTCTATAGGTCAGTGTATGAGGAAATTTTTCTGGAATGGGGCTAGTGATGAAGATAAAATACCACTGCTGGCTTGGGATAAGATATGCAAGGCCAAGGTTAGAGGTGGTGCTGGTCTAAGGAACTGGCAGTTGTTAAATGAAGCTCTTGGAGCGAAATTAGTGTGGAATTTATATGCTAATCCTGAGCTTTTGTGGGTTAAAATTTTAAAGGCTAAATATCTTGATTCAAATGAGGAGCAAAGAATATTTACAATTCGCAATCCTCCTAAAGGATCTGCGATATGGAATTTTATTGTGTCTTGTAGACCTGTGATCCTAAATCATCTTTCGTGGCAAATTGGCAATAGTGTGAATGCTAATTTCTGGGAGGACTCGTGGGATGGTTTGCCAAACATTGGTGAAGGGCCTGATCTGTTAGCTCTCAAGCAGTACTTCTCTCGAAAATGGGGAACTAAGGTTCGTGATTACTTGACTTTAAAGCAGGGATCTTTAGGCAATGAATGGGTGTGGAAAAATGTTGTGGGAGATGAACTTTCAGAGGAGCAAATTCAGTGTATGAAGAGGTTGTTCTAGGGAAGGAAAGTTTTTATCTCAGAGAATGAAGATAAATTGATATGGTGTGGATCCTCCACCGGTTCTTATTCGATTAAAATTGGCTATCAACTTCTGGACTCGTTGGAGAGGGAGATCTTTTGGGCAAAAGACTTATGTTGGAATAAGCATGTTCTTCCAAAAGCAGGAACTTTTGCTTGGTTAGTTGTCAAGGGTAGAATTCTGACTGGTGATAGGCGGAAACGGTTGGGTTTTGCTGGCCCATCCAAGTGTGTTCTATGTGATAGGGCTGAGGAATCGGTTGACCATATGTTATTACAGTGTGAGATGGCTACAAGGTGTTGGGATTTTGTGCGACAAAAGTTGGGGTGGCAAGGCCCTATGCAAAGGACGGTGCGTGAGGTTTTTGAAAGCTGGCCATGTATGATGAAAGGTTCCTTTTTGTCTAGTATCTGGGTGGTGACGCCCTCATTGGTGATTTGGGAGCTCTGGAAAGAAAGAAATAGGAGAATTTTTGTAGAGAAAAGTGAAACTTTACCAAGAGTTCTATGGCGGATTGAGCATAGTATTGAAGAGGTTGTGAGTAGTGCAATTTCTATGCCACAAAATCTGTGCAATCCTTTCTCTATGGAGGATAGGAGAATACAAAAGGAATGGCCCAGAATTCGGATCAAATCTTGGCTGGGATCTGTAAAAGTAAAATCTGGCAATGAATCTAAAACTATGGTGAGATGGGCTGAGCCTATGAATGGTTGGATTAAAGCAAATTTTGACGGGGCAGCCAAAGGTAATCCTAGCCCGTCTGGTGTAGGTGTGATTCTTAGAGATCATCTTGGTAATACAATTGCTCTTGCAACAAAAAAGCTTGAAGATGGAACGGATAATTTGGCGGAAGCTAAAGCAGCTCTTTTGGCGGTAAAGCTAGCTAAACAGTTTGGAGTTAGGAAATTGCATTTAGAAGGGGACTCCTTAATTATTATTCAAGCCATCAAAATTGGGGAAACAAAGGCTTGGCATCTTCAAAACTATGTCAAATCTATTGCACAAGATCTGGAAACCTTCGATGACTTTGTGGTTAGTCATATAAAGAGAGATGGGAATAGGGAGGCGGATATTCTTTCCAAGTGGGCCGTGTCCTTTGAGGAATTTGAAAAAATGGCCGTTGAGGATTTTAGGGATGGTTATATTCAATGATTTTTTTGGGGTGGCGTGGTGATGGATATTGTGGTTTTAAAAGGCTTATGTGGATGTTTGACTTTTCTTAGATGTGGATGGTTTAGCTGGCGGTTTTTGAAATCGCGGGTGGAGTTTAGGGAAGTGTGATCTTTCAGACAGAAAGAATTTAATTTCTTTTCCCATGTGGCAGTCCTTTTGAAGGATGTGAGGACGATGACGGGTGCAATCTATTGGTGAAGGACGGGGTGGAACGAAGTGGCTTATGGCATTTAAGGTTGCTGCGATGCTCATCTAAATCTCCACCAAGTGGTATGCATTTTGTACTAACTGCAATTTAAGAATTTTATTGAAGCCAGCGGAAGTACCAGATATTGATGTGCAAGTTGTTCAGGTTTTAAATGGTGCTAAATTGAAAATATGGAAACATAATTTTCAAGTGTTGCAGCAGCGGCTCAGGGTGCGAGCTGTTTACAGATGGAGGCAATGTGGGGTTTCTCTACAAAACTACAACAGAAAGGCTTTTTTGGACCTCCCACAATGAAACGTTTGAAACAGGTGTTAAAAGTTCATTGAAATGAGGTAGTGGAAGTGGTGGTTGGGGTTTTAGGACCGCATTTCATGGAAGCGTCGCACAGGGGACGTCTTAATGTTGACATAGCATCGATGGTTTTTGCGTGGGCAATGGAGCTGGGAGAGGACGCTAAGGAAACCAAATGGGTAATGCTAAAGCTTTTTGATGGAGTGCTGCTTGGAAAATTGGAATCATTCATGGAATGGACGGTGCCGGGTGTGGGTTTTGACGTCTCGGAAGGAATAGAAGATATGGACGAGGCCACTGAAGAAGGGTTGATTCTGTTTGTCAGGTGGAGACGGCGAACGGACAGAGAGGTGTACAAACAAACTATCTCGACGGCGTGGGAGAAGCTGAAAACAAAGCTTCATCGTCAGGATGTGGCCAGGCGACAAGTGAATGAAAGGGTGCCTTGTCACTTCCCACGAAAGAAGCGGGGTTTGAGAAGGAGATGTCGTCGGGGCGGGAATTTTTCATGAAGTGTGGTTTAAGGAAAAGGCTTTAAGGTTTTTTGGATTTTTCAAAAGATCTTTGGAGCTGTGGAGCGAAAGATGCTTGGGTTGTGTTGCAAATGGGTGTATGTGGTTGGCGTTTAAAGTGCGACAATTTTTGACGTCTCCATGAACCTGAGGCTAAACGAATTGGTTTTTTGGTTTGTTGCATTGGGGTTTTTTTGATGCTGTTAGTTGGCCACGACTTTTCAAGAAAAACAGAACGATGGGTGGAGCCATGGGGGCAGGGACAGCCTGTATGAAGTTAATTTTCCATTTTAGGTGTTAGGATTTAAATGGTTTCAATGGCTGTTTGGTGCTCTTGGGAGCTTTTTGTATGGTATATGTCTTTTTGTAATGCTTAGAGGGTTCTTTTTTAAAAAACTATAATGTAATTTCCTTTTATTATTAATAAAATATCACCTTTTACTGATCAAAAAAAAAATCATGTCACCTAAATTTTCATTTTGTGTTAAAGAGGAAGTCTCAGATACTGTGAGCTTGTTTTTCTATAGACTGAAAAGACACATAAGGTTTTGGAGAAACATGTTTTTAGGAGGTTAGAAAAAATGTCCCAAAAGACTCTCACCAAAAAGGGTCATCTAAGTTTCCAGCAATGCCTCAAAAATACCTGAACTTGCTGCACAACTTCGTGCTCATCAGAATCCCCAAGAATTTGAATGTAGTGAGTCTTCAATATATTAGAAAAATCTGCAACCAGAATCAATGCATAAATTCCAACATCAGGCAATGCAAGCAAACCATGCTAAAGTACAGATTTCAATATGACATGGGCACCGACATGCATAATTGACAGAACTTACACAAGTGGTATTCTCCAAAGCGTGGAAAATTTAAGTGTCGTTTTAAGTGTTGAATGTTTTCTGCTGTAGGACGTAGAAAGCAAACTGCTTTCAAATGCATCATCATCTCTTTTGAGACAGTTTCCAATGTTTCAACCAGAAACACTTCCTTTTGCAGTAACTCTGATTGGGAGAAAGCCACACTTATAATGCTGACCTGTTACAAATGAAACTTTATATTTCATCAGTTGAAACTCAAAAATTGGTACAAACAACTGATGAAGATCTCTAATGATTGATAGATCCTCTAACATGCATAAAAATAGTAGCATGAAGTCAGCTCAAACAAATTGAATCTCCAGAAATATACAAACAAAACTAGAATGAATCACAGACAATGCTTTTCATAGTTGCCAAAGATTTACAGACTGAAAAAAATGTAAGGAAAAGCACAAAACATATTTCACACAAATCAATTATTTGAACACTTAAATTTTACGCCACAGCCTAGCTAACAGAGAGACTTGACAACTGCAATACTTCATCAATCATGCATTTGCATCAGAATTGAGGTTATCCATTATGATAATAATCAAGGATACAAAATGCTGTACCAACAAATTATCATTCCAACAATAATACTCCTGAAGGCTTCCCACCACCAAGGCTAGATACACAGAGTGTAATGCAGGTTGACCCAATAGCCAGTGTAGCTGTAAATTAGATTAACCTGATTTACAAAATTTGTGTTACCTGCATGTGGAATTTTCCTTCCATTATATGCTCTGTTTTTATTTAAATGCTGTGATTTCTGTTCATAGTCTGTGAGGACACCATTATTGAGATATGCCTTTTTGCATATTATTACATGTCCAATTTATTGATGATTCCATTAAGTGTGAATTTTATTCAAACCCTCATTTTAAGAGATTCAAGTGAACAATAAATGAAATAAACAAAGCTTTGGTAACCAAACGATTGATCTTACAACAAACTCCCACATCGATTCATTTTAATCTTTCTTGACATTGGAGAGTTGTGCAAACACAATATGACTATCCTTAGTCAACTTGAAATGTGCAAGAAACCACTCACACATTGTTTCCCAACTTGTGATTGAGCCAGGAGCAAGGTGGTGATACCAACCAGTAGTTGTGCCTTAAGATGTCTCTAGAAGCAAGTAAACTGCAACATATTCATATGCAACATTTAAAATCCCACCTACAATGGTGAAGGCTGAAATATACTCATCAAGATGCTACTTGCTATCAACATAGAACATGAGAAAATTCTTTATTGATCCTCTAGAAAGCTCATGAGTTTCTATCAACACCAAGGGACTGTTACATCCCTCAAATTAAGACTTTATGTTCGGTTATGTATTTTGAATACAATGATAGTTGCAAGTAACTGCTTTCATGTGATTATGACATTGGGAATGAATAGTTGTTCCTTTATCGTAACCGTAATGTTAACGAACTTTTTATTTTGGCCAAGAAGTTGAATGAGATCATGAGATTAAATTTAAATGCATATTAATAGGCCGTTGAGAATGATCTAACCATAGTCCTTTCCAGTGGTTGCAGGATTGCCGATGCCACGCGAGAAAGGGAAATATCGTCAGGGAGAGGACATAGTTAACAATGGGTCTATTTTATCATCTACCTCGAGTCGGTGTATGACAAATAACTAAGTTGTAACTTGGTCATAAATAATCCAATTTAATTATTTTATTTCCTAGGTCAATTTAAATATATATACACCTTTTATAATTATAAAAGAAGTATGTAATTGAATGATAAATGATATAAATAAATATTGGAAACCTTGGAGAGGAACGAACTAATGTTTTTAATATCTAAATAACATTGTAAATATTAATGTTTGGCTTCAAATTTGGAATGAAAATTTTAGTTACGTCGGGTCTTTGAGGCGGGCTTCTGGAACCTCATCACCCGTGTGGAGAAACGCCCAAGACTGGGCAGATGAAAGGATTCTTGGAACTGTTGGGAAACTCCTTAAGGAAAATCCGACCTTCATTCTTGATCTATTTTCTCTTTTTCGTCTTGACGAGCTCGGATACTTCGATCTCTCTCTCGATGTTGGATAGCGGGCTCTTTTGGGAATAACATATTCTCTTGCCAGGCCTGAAGCGAAGTCATATGTGGAGTTGTTTAACAATTCTCACCACCGTATTCTTAAATCCTCTTCACTTTTAACAAACCCTGGTCTCTGTGCTCAGAATCTGGTCTGGAAGTGGTTTCGCCTTAGTTCTCCAAATCATTTACATTCATCTTTAGCCTTTGCTTCGAAGTTTTGTGCGCGGCATGGAATTCAGTTGCTTCAAATCCAATCCTTTCTCTCTTGTGGCGGGATTACTTTGCTAGTTGCATCAGCTGCGATAGAATACAAAGAAGATAAGTACTTCAAAATGAAATGATATTTCAAATTCTTGATCAGGTAGTTTTAGCCTTGAATTCGATTTTGGTTATGATCTTCCTTTATTGGTATGCAATGTTGAATCAAATCCTATTGCCTAACTTGTCTGGTGACCATCACTTGTCAAGCTATCTTCATGTAGCACCAGCCCTGTTTATTTTATTTTTGATTCTCTGACCTAAGTCAAGGCTTGACTCTATTCGTGGTTTATAAATGTACTTGGTGAATCTGAGAGGTGTAATTACAAGTCTTTTATTATTTTGCGACCTGCACATTCTTTCTTTGAACCCAAATCTGGATATGCGTTGCATTCGGGTAACCTCTGCCACTGTTTAACATCTGGAACTGAGTAGAGTGAATATCTTGAAAACGTTAGGAAAAGTTATTTTGTCTTTGAAGCCGTCAACCACTCTTCTTTTCTCTGTCAAATGATCTAGACTGGCTACATGATCTTTCTTCTTCTTAATATGAGTTTAATCTGAATAGATAAATTAGAGAATACTGGACATAACCGGTATAACGTCAATTTAATTGGTAAACTGATTGGTGAATAAATAAAAGACAATCTCATTATGGAGTCATAGCCTTGTTCCTTTCTTTTGAATTTAGAAACTCTTTGGGTGATCGTATCCGTTCATTAAAATGAGATTTGGAAACCCAAAAATGATGAAAATTATAATCTTCTCTTCCTGCAACCATCTTTTGTAGGACAACCTGTCTGCTACCATGAACCCTTATAATCAATATTGACTCTTGGATGTGATCCGAGTCTTCTTTCTCTGTAAAGTTTGTTGATCTGAGAACACACATCCTCTAACCTAATAACTAGTATAGTGTGGAAGACGAGTATCATTTGTAGATGTTGGGTTGCTAATGAATAACATCATATTTCCAACCAAAGCCCTAGCAGTTTATATATATCAATAGATGTATCTTAGTACCACTCATTTTAAGGACAGGTCTTTCATCCTTCTTCAAAAGCTTATACGGTAATGGACTTTGTTGTTAACATCTGAGAAATTCCTTGAATGGAAACCGATTTACTCTGCCATCTAAATTTGTAAGTAGTCCAAAACATCTTGAAGTTTTCATGAGCATTATTTCACTTTGTCTTAAATGAGTTCACACTATTCATAAATGCTGAATTGGTTAAGGGCATACCTCTCCTCTAATCCGAGATCTTTAACTAGCTTGTATTTGGTTAAGAACTGGAAGGACATTATATCGAATCAGCTTAATTTGTCTCTCTCTTTACACATGACTTAACTAGGAGGTTAACCATTAAAGAAAAGAAGTTTTGTACCTAGCCTCTCTTCTTCCGTAAAGATATCGATAAATCTTATTGTAAGAATGGATCCAAATCAAGATATACAACAATAAACCCTAAGGATAATTTTAACCTCGAACCAAAAGAAGAATGATAACCCATTTAGATGATGCAAGAAATACGAAAACAGATCTGAAAGTTGTCATGTCGAGCAAGGGTGAGAGTGCTGACGACGCAGTAGTGCTAGAGATATCGGCATAGGAGTGCCAGTAAAATTAAAATCCTTGGCCAAGGTACGATGCTAGATTCAGCATCTGTCAGCTATCAAGTACTGGATATACCACTAATCAGAGAGGCTCTTCTAGTTGGGAGGTACCCTTAGTTAGGTCGATCAGGAGGTATAGGTCCTTGACACCAGGCTCAGAGGCATGATGATAATTTGATCCATGTTGATTACCCTCGTAAAGGGCGGGTTCTTCAGTTGAAGAAACTCGGGAGACCAGTAGGTCTTGGTTGGGTGGTAAAGCCCTTGATGATATTCTCTTTTCTCAAGTGATGATGATCAGCATTTTAGTTTAATGATGTCTACATAAGGGGTTACCTACTTCCGCTAATTCAAGTACAATATATGTTTATTTGAGTACTTTATATGCTAAATTTACTGCTATGTAATTAATGTATTGCTCAAAGTAGTTTTGAATGGAAAAGATTGACAGTTGATTACATTACCTTGTTATGAATGGAAGTTAGTTAATGATGCCCTAACAGTTACTCTTTAGTTCATTATTATGCTTGATGAAACCCTAGTTAGACAGTTATTTAGTTATTGTTCATCCGTGAAACGGTTGGAGGAAACAGTTAGTTGCCTTCGTTTCAGTTGAAACTGGAAACTCACAAGATTAGTTGCTTTTGAAATCAGTTGGAAACAAATTGGAAACCCTAGTTTCAAAACAAGTTAGTTGCAATTCAGTTGAAATTTGGTTGATAGTTGAATTATTAAACTGTAGACCAGATAGGTTGTTACAGGACCAACTAGTTTCCCCACGACAATACAAGAGGTGGACAATTGTCGTTGATATGGTTTCCCTCTTGATCAGCTATTGATTGTAATGAACTCTAGTACCTTTGTGCCAAACATGAGTGTTCCAATGGATAAGACAGTAATCTTATGTTGATTCCCTAATGGAGTCACCAAAAACTATTAACATTTTAATTCACACCTTTCAAATGCAACACAAAATGAAACAAATGCACAATAGAACCATTCTTTGAATTAGAAGAGGAAGCTCATTGTAAAATAAAACTAACCTAAAACTAGACAATATGTACTTGCAATTTACAATTTAAAATGATTTTTGAAGTGGCTCATATTCATGTTGAATAAAAATTAAATATGTATCTTTTGGGGTTTGTTTAGCAAATAAGGTTGAAACGCTCTTTCAACAAAGCAAAGGATCTTATGCTTTTTGACTTGAAGGAAATCTCTACTGCTACACACTTCCATTGTTTTGCTAAATGCAACGACTAAACAATACAAATACACAAATGGAGTTGAATAGGTGAACACATAAACACAAATGCTATGATTAAATTAAATGCATGACTCAATACAAAGCCACAAGCTACACCTTCAAGCTCACCTACAAAACAAAGCTTGCAAGTTTGCCGAAATAATTTAACCCTTAGCACACATAACGAAATATCTCAATAAATATTCCTAAGCACGATAGACATAATAAATGTCATTGAGTAAATAAAAAAATCACAATAATACTAAATACTTGATGAATAACAATTTCAGCATAATGCAAGCATGAAAATTAGCATTGATCTCCCTCTAAGTGCAAAAAGACACTTATTTATAGTATTTACAAAGCTGCATGAAAATAAAAAATGAAATAAATTAACTAGAATAATACCCTAACTACAACTGATTGCATGATCTACAAATTTTATTGCAGGTTATTTGGTTCACTAATTTTAATTGTCAATTAATGTGACTGTCAATTCAATTGACAAATTAAAATATTACAATTATCCACCAAAAGCTCAAGTCTCCCGCATGATGAAATATATGATCAAACAATAGTCAACTCCAGGTTAAAAATAGCGCGAGCTTTAATAAAAATTGCAAAATTTGAATATGCTCTCCTTTTTTAAAATGGTGATGAACTATTGTGGGCTAAAAAGGGAATTTCTTCAAAGGCAGCTTTGGATGATTTAAGTGAAGCTTTTCATGGCAAATCCTCTTTCGACAAAATCTAGCAAAAAACTTTTTACAAGGCTCTACAAATTTACTTTGATGCTTTCATTGTTAATGAAGTTTGGTAAACCTTGATTTCTAAAATTTCAATTATTGGATAAACACCCAGCTTGAATCTAAACATCCTCTTGTTCACTTTTTTTTTGAAATCATCTTCTCCTCAACTTGATCACTAAAACTAGACATTGAATCATTTGTGCAACTCCATTGCTGAAAACAATCTTTTTTTTTGTTCAGATCTTTGAAAGTCTTCAACCACCACTACTACAACTGAAAAAATTTGTCACAAAGCTTAGAATCAGTCTGAGGCCTTCAAAAAGTTAAGAAAATACACCCGATATGCTCACAAACAGCAAAAATGAATTTACTTATGAATAATTAATGCTGGCCCTCCTTTTTTTAATAGACATTGCACTTTTTTTCTTTTAATCGTCTTTTTTTTTTATTTTTTAAATATTATTCATAATCTTTTAATCTTAAATAATAGTTTTCATTAACAAATAATACAAGATTATTATTTAACAATTAATATTATTTAAAATTAAAAAATAATAAATAATAAATAATCTTAAAAAGGCACAGATTTTGAATTACGAATGCTTGACAATTCAACATTTTGGACTTTGACAAATAATTCGACACACACAAATGAGGATTCGACAACAATATATCATGTATCACAATCGAGTTTCGGATTGGGTACAACACTCTTCTTGGTCTTTCTTCTAGGGTGGGAGGGAATTAAGCTTCCTCCCACCCACCCAATACCATAGCTAGCTTTGTTGGCCAGGCTGCAGAAAGAACAGTTGGAAGAGCATGTTACAAAGTACAGTTAATTTGTTACCCTTTGTTAACTAAAATTTGAAAATATTTTGCAGGGTTGGTAAAAGAAAAAATGATAGATTAAGCTGTGCAAAACAATACCCTTTCCCTCTAAGGTAGCATACTCAATCTTTTTCATGTTGAGTGTGCCATGTTTTCCTTGAATGTGTATTAGTTTGGCCCATACAGTTTTAACTGTGATGAGTGATCTGAAGACTGCGTGCATATGTTGCCTTGTGATCTTCCTAAGAATTGTCAATTCAGCCATATTTGTGATTTTCTTGTATCATCAGTGTTTCTTCAAAAAAACTTGTCTCTGAGCTGAAGTTGTCTTAAGTTTGGTGTTGTGTTTCTAATGACTTTGATAGGGTTATTTGGAACCCGTGGCCTGGAGGTTTGTACCTTGCCCACATATCCATTCAACGTTAGCTGTAATTTTCCAAGAAAAGTTCATGTGAAGATTTGATCAGGGTAAAACTTATCTTTGCTTCAACTTTCTCAGTATTCTAATGATGATCACTGAAGAACCATCAGTCCTTGAACTCATTTGTGCACATAAAGATACCTTGTGGGTGCAAGGTAATTTTTGAATCATAACGTCATTTTTTTGTGCCCCATCTTAAGTTTGTTATTAGGTTTCTTTTCCATTTTCTTTGGATGTCTTGAATTGTCAATGTGGTTAGCTTTAGTAACCTCAAGCCAATTCATAATATACATGGATACATTCACTAGCCGATGGCTGGAGTGGCTATGCACCACCATGGATGGGAATATCGGGCCATCCTTCCTTCAGTATCAGAACTCTTCATGATCAACACAATCTAATGCCTGGTTGGAGTTGGTAACTTTTCATTGACTGAACGTTCCAAAATTTCCAATGGACTTTCGGAATAAACAGCTATCACAGAAGTAGTGAGCTGCTGAAGTTATTCAATCTTGCGCACTTGTCATAGAAACTCTGAACAGCATAGAAATGTAAGTTTTGACTGATTTAGAATGTCCTCGAGAATAGTATAAGATACAATTACTGCACTTGATGAACTTTTCCTTAAGGCTTTAAAAAGCCTGCATTTAACCTGCAATTCATTGATTACTTCCCTTATTTTTGTGTTGTTGGGGAGGCAGAAATCTTGGTGACTCAGACTAAAATAGAACTAGATTTTACTTGTAATTATGACAGTCCTATGTTGCGGCACCGAGTTAGATTAATGAATCTGATGACACATGGTTTGATTATTTGCTTGAGTCTAATAGTTTCAGTAGGTAGAATAGGAACCTGAGCAAGAAGTTCAACCACTTTCAATAAATTAAAAAATAAGACATGAGTGGCATGTAATGGTCAACCTTAGGAACATATATTTATCAGCATACAACACGACTGTCATAAGATCAGTCTGTCTAAAATCTGTAACCACTTTCAATAAATTAAAAAATAAGACATGAGTGGCATGTAATGGTCAACCTTAGTAACATATATTATGGGCAGACAACACGACTGTCATAAGATCAGTTTGTCTACTATCTGTTAGGATGAATTTGGAATTTAAGATTGAAAGCCCTCTGTCTAACATCTCATCTTAGAAGTGAAGTGGTTGGGCAAGTATACATATCTTGGGGATGTTTTGAAAAAAACTTAACTTTGCCATCATATCTTGACAACTAAGATAAAAGCATTAGAAGCATAGGACAGTGATATAAGTAAAAAGAAACTTCATGCATTTAAGATATGTGTTCTTCGATTTTTGGTGCAAAATTTTAAGCTATAATCTGATTAAACCTCAACTTTTAAGTAGTTGGGGGATGTGCGGGATGGTAGCAGAGGAGAATATTAAAACAAAATAAATTAAATTGTTGCCCTTCTGGGCATAGGATTGGTATATTACACACCTAATAGCAGAAGGAACCATCCTAGCCATGAATGGTAAAATTGAAATTCCAATATTCTAACATCTGCTTATCCTGCTAGCAGGTTTGCTCTACCCAACTTGTCTTAATCTGAAAAGTGAATCCGCACAACCTTAACATGTGATTCAACAATTTAGGCACCTAATAACAACATGAAATCCACTCAAGCAACAAGGCGACACACAACTCCATTGAACTTGTGACAACGTTGTAGTGTTCTGCATAAAAATTAGAGTGCATTCAAGCACAACCCAGTTTCAATATTTTCTTAATAATGTGATCTATACATACGTTACATGACCTTAAATGTGATGTCCCTCTTTCCCAGTGATCCCTAATTCCATTATTACTATTAATTAAAAGTGTTTTTTAACACTAAATTTAATATAATATAAATAAGTTATATTTTAAAAGTAAAAAAATAATATAAAAGTAAAATAAAAACAATTTCAAAGTTGGGCACCTAATTTAGGGCCCTTGAAATTTCAAATTTGGAAGCCTAATTTATGTCCCATGGGTCCTAAATCAAGAGATATAATTACCAGCCCATTTGGTGCTCATTTGAACATTGGATTTTCCATATTCATGTTTGCTGCTTGAGATTCAAGTACACACACCTGCAAGGACGAAACCCCTTGACAGCATTTTCAGAGGTGTTGATTCCTGTTTTATGACACAACGAACACTCTAGAATAAAGAGTCCAAAGACTCTCTATCCTCTCTTGAAAAACTATCAAGGAGAAGTTTGACAAAACAGAGGAGAAGAAGACTAGAGGTAGAAATTTAAGATTGATAAGAGTTCATTCAGCAAATAACAGCCCCCTTGCGCCAAGAAGGTGAAGCTTTTTTTCCACCATTTTCCCTTCCTCAGGAATCTGTTGGCACCCTTGAGGATATGAGAATTACATGCCAAGCAACTAGAAGGTGGGTTAGTAATATCTCAAAACAAATGGAGCAATTCTTAGAGAAATGTGCTCAAACTTATGACAGATCAGTTTTGCTTATGACTGAGATTTGCCAGATTGAAGATAATTGGGAGGATTTCCAATACATAGAGGGAAAGGTGATACCTCGTCTAAAGGCTTTAAAGGAAGTATCCATGCAAGTGTTGATCCAAGAAGGTGTTATTGATAAAGGAGCCTCATATGATTTCAGCAGATGGTACCATTCTTTGTTGGCAAAGAAAAAGATATATGATGGAATGAAAGAAGAGTGTGTTGTTATGCAGAATTCTCTTGGAAAAATACAGCTTAAAATCCTCACCTCTCTTGAAGGATTAACAAGGTAGGAGACTCATGATACAAGTGGCTTGGATTTGGAAGGTTTGAAGGAAAGTGTGATGAATATTTACTTCAAAGAAATGGAGATTATCAAAGAAAACCAGCTAGATGATATGTCTTCCCTCTTGACCTTTATGGATAACTTTCAGAAGCAAGAGGGTAGATGGGAGAATACTTTCACTCAGTGCGTTGAAGGCTTGGACATAATGGGAGTGCAGCTGGATACTATGCCAAACATATCAATGGAGGAGCTCAACTTGGTGATAACAAAGTTTCTTGCATTTGCAGCTAGAGAGCAAGTCAAGGGGAATTGCATTTTGGATTCTCACTTGCTTGATTAGTTTGCAAGGTGTCATTGTTTTCCACACTCCAAGTGGCTCGTCCTACTTGTGCCATGTGTCCATGAAGTTAGTTATGCTTTTTAGGGTTAGGGTTTCTTGAAATAATCTTGGCCATTGATCTCAAATCAATTTGGGCCGTTGCTTTGTAATTGGGGTACCTATATAAACCCCATTCATTTCATTTATTTTGGAGAGAGACATGAAATTGTTGCTTAAGACTACTTTGAGAATAAAGTTCATATTGCATGAGTGCTTTGAATCTATTTATTGTCAAGTGGTTGCATGGTTCCATATTTATCTTCCATATAGAATAGATTAAATTAGTATTTGAATTGAATGCAAGTTAGATGAATGATAGATTGATAGTATAGATTGATGTAACTTTCACTCGTACTTTCTTTGGATGGATGATTTCCTTTCAATGCGTAAAGTTAGACTAAGTTGATAATGTGGATGCTTCAATTGTTTACTTTGAATAATATTGTTCTCTTGATGGTATTGTTCTTGGTGAAGAGATCTTAAGCACAAATCCAAGAAGATTGCACTTGCTTTGTGTAGTTGTTGTTTCTTTCGTGGAAAAACAAAGTCTTGTTCCTAAGTTTCACTTAATCTTACCGTCTCTTGATTTCATAGGCCTAATATATGACTTTTAAACCCTCACCCTCTTTTCTTTTTTTAAAAAAATATCAAAATCCCAAAAACAATAGAGCATTCAACATCAAATCAACCTAGATCCTTACTTTTGAGTAATTTGCTCACAAAGGTCCCTTTGTGATACCAGCATATCACATCACCCATTGAGCTTGTCCACCCCCGACTTACGAAACATTGGAATTGTAGTATGATCTTTCTTGCAATCTTAGCATACGAGGTAGTTTTTCAAGAGAGGATAGAGCGTCTTTGGACTCTTTATTCTAGAGTGTTCAGTGTGGTTTGCTTTTAGGGTTTAGCTTTGAGCGGCAATTTCATAAGCTCTGTTGCTCTGAGGTTTCATGTCAGAGTCTGGAGTCATCACCCGAGCCAAGTTGAGAATTCAAGCCTGAAAATGTGCTTAGATGTCATGGAACTGCTCAGAAGACCTCGTAGACGAGGATCGCCTGTGCTTTCGCTCAATTCTGACACTTCCTACTTTTTAGGGATTTTGTTTTTTTGCTTTTTGTTTTTTACATTTTTGGCACTTTTGGACCAATCTGGGATTTACTATTTTTAGAAAGTTGCTTTTTTGCTTTTTCTATTTTTAGGAAGTTTCTATTTTTAGAAAGTGTTAGGTCCCACTGGTAGTACAGTCAAAATTTCCACTTTTACAATCGAAAAGCATGCAAAAATCAAGCAAAAAACTCTAAAAAATCGGAAAAATCATGAGAAAAGCAAGCAAAAATCAATCGAAAAGCATGCAAAAAAATCTGGAAAATCAAGTGAAAATCGCACTTCCAAGGGAAAAATCAATGAAAACATCAAGTAAAAAGCAAGAGGATCATGGCGACTAGCATGAAATTCGCCAAAGTCTAAAGAAGTGTGCCCATGAGAAAATCCAGTTGAATTCTGGAAAAATCCATTCAAAATTCGTCCATCAAAATGAAATCCACTTGAATAATCCAGTTGAAATTCGCCCAAATCTAAGAATGAAATCTAGTTTGATGAAGCAAAATTCTAGTTGGGCGAATGTGTTCAAAGGTGGAAATTCAACTCGAAAATCGAAAAAATTGACTAAGGCAAAGAGTCACCTTGGTAGAAGAGGAAAACCCAATTATAAAGTGAATAATTCCACTTAAAGGTCGATTTTTCTAGACAGGGAAAAATAAAATAACTTCAGTTTTTATTTTGAAAATTTCACCAGTAAGCAAAAGGGGCGCCCATAAAAATCAAGAGGATAAGATTGCTTTTTTGTTTTTTTTACAAAGTAGCCAATCAAAGTAAAAATCGAACCAGGCCAATAAGGAAGGTTTTTATTATAAAAGAGGCACTTGAGGGGTTATTTTTCATTATTCACAGGTCAAATTTTCTTTCAGCAAGCTTCTTTCCAGCCATAGGCGTCCTTCTTCATCATCTTTTTTGCATGTGCTACAAATTGGATCGATTCCAGAGCAAAAGGCCAAACATTTTCTTCTATTTCCAGATTTCTTATGCAACTGCAAAATCATAGCTAGCGAATTTGAAGAAGAAAAAGGAATTTAATTTTCAACTTGTAGAGAAACTTCAGTTTCAGGCTCCAAAATTCCAATAAATTATTCTCTAAATGTTCTTGAAAAGATAATAAGGGTTGTTGAGGAAATTTCATTTTATTCAAATTTATTTCAGCCTTTGCAATCGAATTCTAGAATTTTTAATTAATTAACTGAAATACTCTTCAGGCAATTTGTGAATATTTTCTAACTTCGAGCTTCATACAGGTGCAATGTTTGTCACAAAGAACATAGGAGGAGTTAGAAAGAATCAAGTGAGAGAAGTTCTCAAGGAATTCTATCCAGAATCCCAACTGTCATCAAAATGGAAGAAAGTAGCAGACACTAACTTTGAACAATTCAACCTGATTTAGCACAAGAAAAGGATGTTTGGCACCCAACATGAAATGCCCACGCCTTTCGCAGCCAACATGGTTAAATGCGGACTTCACCAAGCAGTTGGTTTTCCACCTGCAGTTCAATGCAATGAGTTGATAGTTGAATGCGCCAGAAGATATAATCCACAAACAAGATCCATCAAAGCATCTAACGGGATTACTTTGGCATACTTCAATGAGGTTTCAGTCAGAGAAGTGTTTGGTATTCCTCGTCGTCACAAAATGTTGAACAGAACCCGAGAAGAGTCACAAGCCATGTTTGATCAGGCCAAAGAATCTTGTATGGATATAATTAATTCCAACTGGGTCAAGGAACCGAAGAGGCATCGTTCTAAGCTACCCAAAAGGCTGATTTGCACTGGTTTTAAGGAATAATACACTGACATGATCCACATGTTGAACAAGATTATGGGTACTCCTCAAGGGGCGTTCTTTGAAGTGTGGATGTTCTCATACGTGGAGGAGATTGTATTAGGAATGGAAATAATAAATTGGGCCAAACTAATAAGTGACAACATTGATAGCCAGTTGAGAAATTTAGAGAAGACCAAGACTTTCTACATGAGTTCCTACATAGTCTACATCTTAGCCCGGTTTACCAAGTATAAGGGATTGATTTGCAAAGGAGAAGTAGGACTTCGGAATAACCAGTTCAAAGCACGTAATTGTTACCCACAGCTATAGTTGCACTACAAGAACAATTATAAAATAACCAATGATGCCTTTCTCATGTATGTCACTCGATTGCTTCAAGGTGGAATCCAAAAGAGGTTGTCTAAGGAGGCTATGGCGTTGCTTGACAAATTCGGATCCTAGTTCATTCAATTTCCAACTTTTACGTACCTAAGGATCCATGGGTTCGCAGATGCTCCATATAAACTCCCACGATATCCAACAGATAAGATAATTATGCTTGAAGTTGCAAGACAAGTGGCACATGTGGATTCCATTCAAGAGAAAAAGAACAAACAGGGAATGAATTTTCCTATTGTAATTGGGAAAATGTTAGAAGTCTGCCCCTCATTGCAATCAGCCAAGACAGCAAAATCAGAATTACAATTTTATAAGTTAAGTACTTATAAACCAAGGTCAGATTATGATCCATACTTGAGAGTTCACGGGAAGAAGTCCCTTCATGTTATGCAAATAGAAGTCCCTTCTTCCCGTGAACTCTCAAGTATATGATGCTTATAAGTAATAGAATACTGTCTTAACTATAATGAACCGGCTGCATTTTCCCAATCTAATTGGCAAATTTTGTTCTTAACTGGCCAGAATCCCACATGCACCACTGTCTTGCAACTTCAACATAGCTTGTGCTCTTAATTATCTGAGTTGCCCATGGGCATCTGCTGGCTTATGGCTGGGAATCTTACATGGTAATTTTGTCGGCAACGCGTCTGCGCAGGTATTGCTTAGACCAGATGCTTCTTTGAATTCCGCCTTGGCTGTAACGGATTACATGGTGATCGTAGGTGACACGGTGTCGCTGGTGTCGATACCGTTGCTTGTGGTGGCAATCATGTTCTTTGGTATGCGGTCATGCCTTTGGTCGCAGCTCCCTTTGTGCAAATCATTAGCCGCCGCCACCCAGTGCGAGTGGAATGTAACTATCATGAGCTTCGTAATGAAATTTCTTCCTAAGTGCCGGTAATCATGTTGTGTTGCCAGTTTGGCCCAGTTATTTCCATTCTGTGATACTCCTCCGCGTGTAGGCCGCACTTCAAGCGCCCGAAGTATGCCGCATAATCTTGTTGGGCATGTGGATCATGTCGTGCTCGCAGAAAGCGATGCTAATCGAGCTGCTTTAGGGTAGCAGAACAATGCTGTAGGGTTCCTTGCTTGACCCGATTGGAATTATTATATCCATACAGGCAACTTTAACCGCTTAACTGTGTTTTCTTCTTTCATTTTTATTCAGCATTTTGTGACGACGGACTTCCGAACGCTCTTCTACTGGCGAATCTCGGTGCGTATTGTCGTGCTGATGGTCTTTGTTGTAGTTACGCATATCTTTACGAGCCTCGCGTCAACTATCTTTCATTGCCAGTGGAACGGCTGGTGAACGATGCGGTGGTCATGACTTGTTGGCCGAAATGGGCGGCGTTGTCGACCCACGTAACGAAATGGCTTTTTCTTGATACCGGTGTTAAGCTACTTGGTTTCCAGGCCGGTACTTCTTCCATTTTGAATAATTTCGAAACTTCTCGCTTTGTTCTTCTAACTCCACTACCATTTGTGACAGGCATTCTGCACTGTCTTCGAGAGAAATATTCTGAAGGCAATTACTGAAAGAGCATTGTTGGCAGGTTTTGGGGTATTTCCAACCGGTGGTGGTGAGAGTTCTGGGGATTGCAAGGCTAGGTGAATGAAAATCTTCACAACATTATCTTTTCAGAAACATTCCGAATAATTTGGCGAAGGCTGGATTAAAATTAATTCTTTTCTTCTTCAGAATGCCCGATGTTTTTGCATCATTGCACTCAAGAAAAAAATAGAAAATGTTTACATTTGGAAGTTATTATGGCTTTGTCAACTGTGAGCGGAGAAAGTGTGAAAGAAATTGACACGTGAGCGGAATCAAAAGAAACCTTCGCAACATAATTGCGGCTTTGATTCTTTTACTTTTGAAACTTTTATTCAAAAACGTTAATTGAGCTTGTCACTCGAAAGGCAATTTACGCGTGTAAAGCTGATATTGAGCTGAGGATTTTATTTTCCTTGTTGAAAGAATCGGCCTTTAAGGGTGATTATTCATAACTTTATAGCGGTACTTCGCTTCTGTAGAACTCTGCTGGTCAATTTTTCGTTTTCGGTTGAATTTCATAGCTTTTAACTTTGCTTGGCTGAATTTTGGCACAAATCACAGATTTCATTCATTCTGGTGAACCCATTTCGGGTAGTTTCGATCACCGATGATTTTCCGGGAATTCGGCTGGTGGCTTTCGTTGGTAGGGCGAATGGCTGTTAGGCGGGCGTTATCCGTAACTTTGGTGCCAATTGCATGATTTGTTTACTTACTTTACGATGATTTTCCCGCGGAAGATAACGATTTTCCGGAAATTCGGGGATTTTCGCGATTTGATTTTTGCATTTCGACCGATTTTGCTTTGCTTTTCTCATGATTTCCAATTTTTGAATTTTTTGGCGATTTTTTTGCGTGCTTCCGATTCTAAAAGTGGAAATTTTGACTTCTCTACCTACGATGGGACCTAGAACAAAAACGGCTTCTAAATAAATCCCAAATTGTCCAAAAAATAAGAAAAGCAAAAAGCAGCAAAAACTGCAAAATCTAAAAGATGGTGAAAGTGGAAATTTTGACTATACTACCAGTGGGACCTAGCACTTTTTAAAAATAGAAAAAGCAAAAAAGCAACTTTCTAAAAATAGTAAATCCCAAATTGGTCCAAAAGTGCCAAAAATGAAAAAAGCAAAATCCCTAAAAAATAGTAAGTGTTAGAATTGAGCGAAAGCACAAGCAATCCTCGTCTACCAGGTCTTCTGAGCACTTCTATGACATCTAAGCACATTTTCAGGCTTGAATTCTCAACTTGGCTTAGGTGATGACTCCAGACTCTGACATGAAACCCCAGAGCAACAGAGCTTATGAAATTGCCGCTCAAAGCTGAACCCTAAAAGCAAACCACCAGGGGTCCCCATCCATAATGGGGCGATGTGTGAAATAGGTCACAACAAGAGGTTAGGACAAAAACCCTACCCTCTTCTTGGCAATTTCCACACAAGAATTGCAGATTCCGGCTGAACCAGAGATTTATGTTTCGATTGCAGGGACAAATTCTGATCTCCTAGATCTAGACTAGGCACCACATTATTGGAAGCTGATCACTTTTCTTTGCTACTAGGTTGGATCTGAACTGGGCACTGCATTATTTGGAGGGTTATCTGCTGTTCAAAGGCATATTCCATCCACTGTGTCGCTGATTCAAGGGCTTGGTTTTAGAGATCTCATGGGAAGAGCGAAGCTGTGCATACATTGAATATACACCACAGCATTGTTCACTATTCCCAGGATTTTCAAGAAGTTGCAGCTGCTAGCCGCCACTGTATACCCTCACTTACAGCCTGTCAAGATGTAATAACCACCCTAGGAAATTCTTTTTTATTAAATTTTTGCCAATAATATTCAACAACATAAAGTTGCAAAATAGAGGTATACTGCTGTCATAAACTTCTGATATAAGAAATCAGCATCCGTATAACTGCTGTTACAATTGTTTTGATGGAAAATCATTCACATAGAGATGCCAATACAAGAAATAAGCATGATAGTGAGATGCCCACTAGGTAATACCTCAGATGAAGGATGGAAATAGACTGGTACAGGTCTGCACCCTCTGGAAATGAACTTTAACAGGACTGGTATGTCTGTACCAAAGGTTGCAGGTCTGCTGTCCAAGGTGGCAGGGCAAACCAGCAGTGAAAATATTCTTCTAATACCTCCAAACTCACCAAGAACACCTACTAAGATTGCTAGATAACTTAAAATTCACCCAAAAAGCATTCCAACCACAGTAACGAGACTCACCAGGCTTTGGCGAGTCCCGAGTCGAGTCCACCTGGCTGAGTCTGGGGGACTAGGACTTGGACTCGGCTGAATTCGGACAAGTCTTGGCCGGACTCGCTGAGTCCAGGCGAGTCCTGTCAGCAGGACTCAGCCGGCAGTTTGCTAAGTAAAAAGCAAAAAACAAACATAAAACAATTAACTAATTTGGTTTTTTTTTTAGTTATATCTTCTCCCCAACCCTAAAAGCAACTTCATTTTATTTACTTGGCAAAATAGGAATAGAAAAGAGAGCTGTGAGAAAAACAAGAGAGCATTGTAGGGCAACCAGCAAGAAGTAGAAGACAAATCCATCATCAGATAGCATCCGGGAAGCCTCATACCAGCAAGGAGGTGCATTGAAAGCTCTTTACCAACAATTAGGAGGAGTTTGCATTGCATTTTAAGCCTAATCCAAGAGGTAAGCTTGATTTTAATTCGTTTTTTTGTGTTTTTTTTAACAAAAATTCATTGTAAATTCATTGTTTTTTTGAGTATGCATGTTTTTTTTACAAACCCTACTTGTAACTTAAATAATTTTAGAAACCCTACTTGTTATTGCAGCAACCTTCATTTGCAATTCAAACCATATTTTCACAATGTCTCAAACCCCAAGCAGAAAAGACCCTGCTTGGAAACATGCTGAAATCTTTCCCGAGTAGAAAAAAGGAGAGGCCAAATGTAAATATTGCAAAACACCTTTTCATGGAGGCATAAACAGATTGAAATACCATATTGCACACATACCTGTCCATGATGCAGTGAGCTACCCTCTTGCACCTCTTGAGGCTATTCGCGAGGTGCAAGTGCAATTAGAATCATTTGAATTGCAAAAAGAAATGAAAAAGAGGCAGAGGGAGGAGTTGGCGAGGATTGGTGGTGTTGGAGATGCTTCTTCCATGCCTTCATACCATCCTAGTGCTAGTGCTTGTGCTAGGGCTTATGCTAGTGTTGGTGTTATGAGTAGTGCTAAAGCTAGTGGTAGTGGGAGTGTTAGCATTAGCCCCAGAGTTCGCAAATCTAGGGTGGATTCATATTTTGTACCATGCAGTACTCCTAGTTCCCAACAGTTGCTTGAGAGCATGGGTTGGAACAAGGAGGCAAATGATGCAACCAAGAAATCAATTGCAGACTTCTAGTACTATTGCACTATTCCCTTCCATGTAGCCAGGTAATTCTTTTTTGTTTAATTGTTTTAAAATTTATAGTTTGATAGTTGATTCTTAATATCTTTGTCTAATGAATTCTTATATTTAGAATCTAGATGTATGTCATTGTTGAATTCAAATTTAAAGTTAAAACTTTTCATTTTACAATAAGTATCTTATTAATTTATTTATAACATGTTTTCGGTCTCCCTTTTGGCAAAATATGGTTGATGCCATAACTATATGTGGGGCGGGATTCAAAGCCCCTAGCGAAGATGAATTAAAGGGCCCACTTTTGAGTCAAATGGTGGTTGATGTAAAAGCCCAACTAGAGGAGTAGCGCTTGCAATGGTGCAAGATCGGTTGCACCATCATGACTGATGGTTGGACCGAAAGGAGAAATAGGACACTGCTCAATTTTTTAGTTTCCTCTACAAGTAATTGTACTTCACTCAATGCATTGAATAATTTGAAATTTGAATTTGATTTAGTGATTAATATGGCTGATTTATGTTTTTTTAATTTATTGAATAATTGATTTTGCTTCTTTTTCAGGTGACACCATGTTCATCAAATCCATTGATGCTTTTTCCCATGAAAAAAATGCCGCATACCTTTGCGAGGCTATAGAGGAGGTCATAGTTGACGTGGGCGAACAAAATGTGGTTCAAGTGGTGACCGCTAATGCAGAAAATTATGTTGTTGCTGGTAGACTATTGATGGAGAGGCACCCAACTATATTTTGGTCTCCATGTGCCGCTCATATGTTGTTGCTAGTAGACTATTGATGGAGAGGCACCCAACTATATTTTGGTCTCCATGTGCCGCTCATTGCCTTGACCTCATAATGGAGGATCTTGACAAGCTTCCATGGATCAAAACGTGTGGATGTGGCAAAAAACATTTGCAAATTTGTATACAATCACATAAGGGTACTTAGCCTGATGAGGCAATACACGGGGTTGAGGGAGTTGGCTTGTCCTAGCATCACTAGATTTGCCACAAGTTTAATCATATTACAATCCTTGATTCAGTCAAAGGCAGCTTTGAGGCGTATGTTTGTTGGTGGGGAGTGGACTTCCTCATCCTATGCTACAACCACTGCAAGGATTGATGTGACAAATTGTATTTTTGATGAGCCAAGGTTTTGGGCACCAACAAAGGAGATTGTGAAGGTAAAATTTAATTCTACATTATGTTTTAAAATTTTTTCATATTTTACTTTTATTTGTTTATTTTCGTTCACACTTACTTAAGTTGATGTTTCACGATGTTTGCAATCCATCAAGCCCTTGCTAGTTCTCCTACGAGTTGCTAATGGGGATAAGCCCGCAATGGGCTACATATATGAGGGCATGGATAGGGCCAAAGAGGCCATTAGATCCGTCTATGGTGGAGTTGAGGATAAGTATCGTACCATTTGGGAGATCATTGATAGGAGATGGCACCACCAGCTTCATAGGCCCCTCCATGTAGCAGCATTTTTCCTAAATCCAGCCTTTCAATTCCGCCATAATTTCCGTGCAGATAATGAGGTTCTTAGTGGGCTCTACACGATGATAGAGTGGATGATGCCTGTTGTTACTACACAGATAATACACGAGATAGACGCCTTTACTACTGCACAAGGAGAACTCTTTGCACATCAAATGTGCAAAGATAGTAGGACGACATTATAGACAGGTAAAAATATATTTAAGGGCATAATTTTCCTCTTTTTATATTTTAATTTATTATTAAATGTTGAACTTGAAACTTGAAACTTGAAAATTAAAGTTGGAAATGAGATTGATTTTGTTTCTTTTTCTCATCTCAAATAGATGGTGGCATATGTTTAGTGCTGATGCACCGAACCTTCAAAATATTGTCGTTCGTATATTGAGCCAGCCATGTAGTTCATCTGGTTGTGAGCGCAATTAGAGTATGTTTGAGCAAATACACTCCAAGAAGCACAATAGACTGACAGTGGAGAAAATGAATGATTTAGTATATGTTCATTACAACCTTCGTCTCAGACACAGGCAGATTTTTGACCAAACTCCACCCCAATTAGGCTAGAGGAGGTTGATACACAATCTGAGTAGATCACTAAGGCTACAGATGCAGTGTTTAGTGACGAGGACCTTGATTGGGTGGACCAGGCAGATAGAGAGGCTGAAGTTGTAGCCATGGCTGAGGCTAGAGCACGAGCAAACACAACTGGTGCTAGTGAGAGTGGCATGGAGACACAGGCAGAGACTATAGCTGCAGCTGTTACATCATCCAAGACCCTTAGACGCCTTCGTAAGAAGGATGTTGGCTCCTTTATGCCATAGAGTTGTTGTTATTGTTTTGATATTTCATATTTGTATGGAACATTTGATGTCATGGACTTCATATTCCATGAGTTTTGTATACATTTGACTATATTTATATATCTAAGTGTGTTATTTCCTTCAGCAACTCAGCTACAACTTGCATTTATACTTATGTGATCGATGTATACTTGTGTGCGTGATCAAATTTGCTTCAATTTAATGATGTTATTGTGTCTTTAAGGTTTATTTAATAAACGGTGCATGAACAAGTTTTAAATCCTTAAAAATCTCTAAATTTCTAGGGTTTTTCATTTTGCCAAGTATGCGCTAAGTCTGAGCGCCGAGTCCCGAGTCTCGAGTTGAGTCACCCTCGCCGAGTCTGTGCTGAGTCCAAGTCTTGTAACTATGGTCCCAACACTCTCAAAAGTTAAGGAGATGACACCTACATGTCTGATAATGACTAATACGAGGCTGCAGGTCTAAAACACCTTTATTGCAGGTCATAACAGCCCTGAAACTCATCAAACCCTTTCCCAACCTACATGAAACACCTCAATGATAGCAACTAGCAACCATGTACACTCAACTCCACACAGCACGCTCAAAAGGCACGAAAAATGAGCAGCTACTAATGTGTTTTACACTTTTCAATCACACCTAGCTTTATCAACAACCTCAAAAAACACCTTAAAAGGATTGCCCAACAATGAAGATCACAAATATCATAGCCTTTGATGATTTAGAATTCCCAACACAACCTTCCTTGCAAGAAAAATGAGTGGTACGACAAGCTAGGGCAAACACCAAACCCTCTAACTAAACAGCCAGCAAAGCCAATCTGAAAAATGTTTCACAAACACAAAAATCACTAAAAACATTAGCAAAATAATTACCCCAAAATCTGCAACTCAAAGTACTTTGAAAATCTTCATTCTTTTTGAAACCCTAAAATCCAAAACTCTGTGAATACTAATGTGATTCCTGCATGAAATCACTCTACTAGCCAGGGAGGATCTTTCACCACCGAAACTAGTGGTTTGATGAGGGTTTTCATCCTCAATCAACCTTGGAAGAACTTCTCTATTCACTCCAACAACATCTTGTTATGTGTGCAATCTTGAACAATCCAAATGAGAGCCCCCACACCTCCTTTTATAATTTTTTCATTGCTTTTTCAAAATAGCATTTTTTTGTTTTTTTGCTGCTTTTTCAAAAATACACTCTTTTGCTTTTTCATTGCTTTTTCATTGCTTTTTCAAAAAAGCACTTTTTGTTTTTTAATTTAACTTTAAATCCCCTTTTCCCCTAGGCATCCAATGTGGGGAAATAACATTTCAATTTATAATATTTAACACTAAAGTAATATTAAAACATTACTTTATAACCTTAGTGTAAATATTAAAATAATTCCAACCATCTTACAAAAAGCACTGACAAGACATTCGAAATGGAAACTGGTTGCACCAGGGAGCTACTGATGACGAGGGAAAATGCGAGATGCCAAAACAAGCACTTACTAAAAATAGCCATGTTTTCCAAGGAATGTGGAGAAGAACCCAAATGGCCAAAAATGCAACAAAGAACATCACCACCATCCTGAGGGCCAATAGCATCAACACACCATTGGACGTTGAGAAAAACCACCACTGAGCTCTCCAAGAACCTTGAAGCCCAAACCGAAAGCCAAAAATAACATCTAAAAGCATCATATGACTCTTCTTAACCTCCTAAGCTCACTGGTAACATCAATTTAGCCCTCTAAACATGCTGACAAAAACCCAGAAAGTCAATGCCAACTACAAAGCAAGAGAACCCGAAAAAAGGGACATTACACAAGAATGTTAAAATCCCAGATTTGAATGTAAGAGTGTCAGATTTGATTTGAGGAGTGCCAAAGAAATTGATAATGATCGGCAGACATCTTATGTATCTTATGGAGAGCACACAAGAAATACTGAGAGGGGGGTGAATCAGTATTTCAAAACTTTAAAAACTTTAAAACAGATTAATCATATAAATCAGAAATCAAATCATAACAAGAGACACCATAAACAAGCTGAACACCAGGATTACGTGGAAAACCCTTTCAGGTAAAAAACCACGGCAAAATATTGCTTTTATTAATCTCCAAAGGGCACCAACCCTGATACATAGGTGAGCACCAACCCACCGAGAGCACCAACTCCCCTCGAAGCACCAACTCGATTACATTTAGTGAGCACCAACCCATCGAGAGCACCAACTTTCCTTCGAAGCACCAACTCCGAATACACCGAAGCACCAACTCCAGACTTCTCAAAACTGATAACACTGCAACACAGATTTCAAACAATGCCTCCACTTGAATAGTGAGGCTCAAACTTACATATACGCTGTCCAAAAGCAGAAAACTGATTCAGCAATTTTAACAGATGCAAATAATAACATTTCCTGGAAAACTCATAATCTCCTCACACACAAAGTATAACATATCACGTTCCCTTTTTGCATACAACAACTCTTACAGGAGCTGCATACCCAGCACTAGACATAAACTGATTCTCAAGGTTTTTACATTATTGAGACTACACAAGAAAGGATAGCAACAGTATATTGAACACCACGTCCTCCAAAACATTTAGGCAAGAAAGAATACAAACTGCTGCACCAACAAACTCTGAAATCTCTTTGCACACAACACACTAAAAGAACTTGTACCAGAATAAGCAAGAATGTGTCTACACACAGCTGTTAAGTGTTCACGTCTCTAACTCCTCCAACATTACCGTGAATAACCAAAAAACTCTAAGCATATACACAGGCAGAGCATAATTTCTGAAGACGCATACAGCATATATTCTGATAATGAGCTGCTCTCATCCGATAAAGGAAAAAGTCCACAAAACCATCCGACAGAATTTTCTGAAGCACAAAACACTCTTCCCAAAATACAAATATTCCAATGTAATAAGCATGAAAACAGGATGCTCAAAAGTCACTTCACTCAGGGACTGTAAATCAGGAACTCTATATCATCATGCAGCCAAAAGAGTCCACATCTCTCAACTCCTGTAAATATATAATTATGCTTTCATTTTCTTCAAAAGTCTTCTACACAGCATTCATATGATCCAACCTCCCTGATTCTCAACACAGAATGAATATAATCTTCAAGCAAAAACACCAGCCACACATGAAAGGAGTGAAGTCATTATATATTAAAAGCGACACTTCTTCAATCGATGCCTCACATACAAAAACAGACCAGAACCTGAAAGACGTCCAAAATAGTGACCTGCTAATTTGTGACTAAACTTCACCTCATGCAAAACAACAAAGGCATCAGAAAAATTCCAATTGACTTCTCATTATGTAGCTCAACTTAAGTCATCCACACACCTACAGCTCGACTCACAATAACCTCAGAGAAATAAAAATGTCAAACCCCCCTTCTTTTAAAAAGCTAACTCCAAAATTTTTTATACATGAATGATCATCCCGAGAGTAATCACGTCCAACTCCAATATGTGAATTTATGAAAGGCACTAGAGTCATCTCCTATAACCGCCCACATATCAAATTCTCATAAATTTGCATTAAAAAGACTATTTGAAAGATCGCGCCTTCTCAGAAAATGTAACCAACGCCCAGTCTAAAACCGTCGACTATATTTTGAAGATACCGTAGACATTTGAATTGCCTCCATAAAAGATTCAGCCAGAAGAGAAATGTCCGCTAACACCCGCCATAAGGAAGAAGATGCCTGACAGGATTTAAAAAGCCCACACAAAGAAATTCAAGCCGCCTACTCACAGAAAGCTCCACATAGACTATGAATGAACACGACTGAATAAATGAAATAGTCGTCCCAATAGTCTCGACTTACTCTGGTAAAGATAAATTAAAAACACTTCCAATAAAATTAAACGCCCTGTGAAGCCGTTTCCACTTCTCCTGTCCATGCATACACTATCGAAACAACACTTGTGAAGAAATACACTTTGAATGGAGGAGTCGCCAATATATAAAGAATATTATTAAGCCACCTAGAATATCACTGAAGCCGTCGCTCTAAATATAAAAGACGCGATTTTTAATCTCCAACACTTTTTATTTGCAGAACTCAAAAAGCAGTCGCCAGGCACCACGTTGAAGAAAGCACGGCAAACACATAGACACATCCCTGAAACCAACGAAGTATAAATATAGCCTTTGACGAAATATTATGAAGCCTTTGATGAAATATTATGAAGCTCTAAATATTATGAACTTCTAAAAGGTGAGCCATTGATTGATGAGTATGCATTTGAGGAGAGTGTTTTGGCTAACCCAAAGATGAGAGTTTTGAGTCAAAAAAATGGAGGTGCTAAGGATATCTCAACAAATTTTCTTTGGGCTAAAGAGGTTGAGTATTTTGTTTGCAACCTAAGGTATGAAAATATTTCAGATTTGTTGCTTCCTATGTCACTGCATAATTCTTGTCATCATGGAAAGCATGCAAAAAAGGGTGATAGAATAAGGGACACAACTTGCAATATAGAGCATGTGAACCCTTTGTTTCAAATTCCAAATTGTTTTTGCATATGGGATCCGAGTAATCTCTTGAGGGTCAAAGAGGATAGAAGCATTGATGTTACTATTGAGTTCCCCATCTCTTGCAATTGGATTGAAAGGAATTTTATGAGGAATCACATAGGGTTTGTTGTGCACTCTAACCACATTTTGAAGGATCAATGTTCATGTTTCATGAATCACCCGTGGGAGCCAAGTACTACAATCGAAGGTGAGAGTGGGAGTGATGGCCAAATGGAGATAGTAACCCCAAGGTACTTGATACTAGATGATGGTAAGCAAAATGGAAGTCCTTTTGATGCTCAAAATTTTGTGACTAAGTATGGTATGGTGTTTTGGGTATCAAGTTACAAGCAAGTTGGAGGATTCATGAAGAATGAGACACTAAAAATTCCTAGCATATGAAGGCAAGGCAATTGGTCATCTTTTTGAGTGAACAAGAGATATGCAAAGATTTATATCAAGAGCCTCGGAGGGATCAAGAAAACATGGAGCTTGCATTGGGAGCATTTAATGGGAGAGTTCACTATGGAGCTAGAATCCAAGAAAGAAGAGATAGAACTTCAAGGCATTGAAGAGGGAGATCCTAGAGTTGCCATGGCTCTATGGATGTAAAATCATTTGGTGGCAATCACAATATTTTCCAAATGTAAGGTGATTGACCATAATGGTATTCAGTCTATTTTGTTTATGCTCAATATTACAATCCTAAGACGGCCACCAAAGGGAATAATTGTTAAATGGAACTTATTTAATGAGGAATACCAATTTGACATAGCTGGAGTGAGTATAGGTTGCAATAGACATGAGCCAAGGTGTAAGACACCCAACAACAAATGCACAACAACAGCAAAATATTGGATGTCCAGAACTTCAATTTATTTCAATCAGCATGGGAAAATAATGCCCAGTGATAGCTAATTTTAAATTTAGATCTTCAAATATACTCTCCGCTAACAATTGTAGTTTACCAAGGAAACATTCAAATCAACAAATACAGGCTTCAAATTTGTATCGAATAATAATACATTTACCGACAGTAGCTACCAACATACTCACTGACTTTACTATGTATGGAATTATTGTGCCTTCATATACAATGGTAAGACTCAGAATGAGATACCCTCGAATCTGAAAGAATGTAAATCATAGAGGGACTACTCAACAACGTTATTGGAAAACTTAGTATGTTATACGACGTTCGAATGTTATTATATACCAAGCTCAGCAGGTCACAGAATAATAACTAAAAATTAATAAGCCCCAAATCTGCCCACTATGCAATGTGAAGGAGCTCAATAAGATAATGCCCAACGCTGAGATATGAAATGTCACTTGCCCCAGGTCTCCTAAATGCCTGACCGTATGGTCCTAGCGCGGTAGATGGGGCGATCTATTCGAACAAGTCGGCACCTTATGAGTGGCGCCTCCACAATAGGCACAGGTTTGCAAAGGTGCGTGGCCCAATTCCTCCAATAATCGCCTAGTATGGGGTGATCTTTGGTTACTACAGAATTGACCCCGATCTCGGTCGCATACACAATGGAGTCGCAGAGATTGTTTGGATCATATGTAGTCAAGATGTGCAATAACAATAATGCCAGCAACTAGGTTGATATCCACCGGTGTCCAAGTCATCTCGCCCAGAATGTTGGGTGCCTTCCTATGCACAAGGTATATTGCCCAGGATGTTGCCAAAGCTGAAGGCTCAACCACAAATTGCCTATCGCCTTTCGCCCAACAACTCCCTTCCTCACCCATTCACACTTGAGTAGGATGTAATGTTAGGCCTGAGAGATAACGGATGGAATCAAGAATCACAATCAGCCAGATGAGATTGTCGCCTCACCTAGTTGTTGACACAGTAGGGGTTTTCGTCCCTACTCTATCCTCAAGACAATTTCGTTCAAATTGTGATTGATGATCCTCTTCCAAACAAATGAACCCAAATATATATGCAATCTAAGGTGCTTCCCAAATGGGTCGGCCAAGGGGACCAAAGTTTAATTTAAATTTAAATATTATTATTAATAATTTAAATTTATGTTATTATTTAAAAGTTTATTATTTAATATTATTTTAAATATTTAAATTTCATTTTAGTGCTAACAAACACTATTCTCCCGCCGGAATGAAATTAGGGCCCCATCAAGAAAGGGGACATGACACAAGGACCATTTTGAGTATGGTTCCCAATCTTAGATCTGCTGCCCTCAACATTTGCAGCACTTCCCACACTTTCTTGGCAACCAAAGAAGAGTCTCCAATCATATGGTGGAGGATTTTTCAGCCCATTACCACTGCTGAAGTGTTCTCAGCTTGTACAGGATAGTTGCCAGCCTTTATCATCTTGATAAATTCATGTTTTGGATTGATGATATTTTCATGAGCAGCTATAGATCTGCAGCTGACATATCACTGTTTGAATGTGTTATCCCAAAATTTGAACTTGAAAATTTTGGAATTTTAGTGCATTCTCCTATATGCCCTTGAACCTGCCGAATCACAAAAACAATTAAATTTGAAAATCTATAAGAGCTGGTATGAAATCCTTTGGTAGGTTTGTTTATAACCTCATTTCAACCAATCTGGCCAGTTTTCATGCCCAAATGCCTCATCGTTTGAGAGATTTTAAACCTTACATTTTTCCCCTGCCAAGTTGCAAATGAGGCCAAAATTTAAGTTTTGTGTGGCTGGAGATTAAAAGTTTTCTGGGTTCTGCTCTGTGGTGTTTAATCATCCTACAGTCCAAATTTCATGCACAACGGAGCTGTTGTTTGAAAGATATGAAGTTTTTCATCTCTATGGCCAAAGCATGATTTCAGAGAAAATTGTTGTCGGGAAATTATTTGATTGGTTTTGAATGGCATTCGGATATCATGAGGTGCAAATGTTTCTTTTGGTATTTTTGGAAATAAAGTGGAGAAGATTTCATAAAGTCATTCTCCTTCATCTGCAGAATTAGAAAGTTTCAATATAATACGGACTTTATTAAAGTCACTTTATTTCATGGAAAATTTTAAAAGTCTTGAGACTTTATATGTCAGCATTTGAAAAAGTTCTTGAACTTCATAATAGCCCGACTCTCTTTCCTTTGTCGGAAGTTTGCTAAATTTTTGAACTCATTATTAAAAGTTCAAAAGTTTGAAATATTTCTGATTCCCCAACTGCATGGTTCAAAAGTTCGCATATCTCCCAACCATCCGACTCCTCTGCCAGCATGCTCTCTCTCTCCGTCAAAATTTTAAGGTTTGACCGCCACATAATTTCAGGCACAAAGAGATCAAAGTGTTGATGAATGATAGCATCAGTCAGATAGGAATGACGATTGTTGGAAGCATCATCGTCATTCCTACTTGATCAATATTATCACTTGTATTTAATTATCTTTCAGAAATATTATAAATCGAATTCTATGAGCCTCCATATAAATTCGAATCTAGATTTTTGTATATTCTGGAACTAATTCATACGTATCTTATTGCATCCGCCATCTTCAGATTAGTTTGTTTGTGTTAAGGATTAACTTTAGATAACATTCGAAGTTATCTTTAGACGCGATTCAAAGATCACGTCCCATGGTTGGACGTGCCTCCACTTGTGGAGACACGTCCTACCATAGAACGTGTCTCTTAAATGTGAGTTTCCTTCCTCATATTTATGGCGGTTCCTTGGTGATTTACAAACATAGAAATCAATTAATGTTCTGCAATCAGCACATTTGTATTACAATATAAAATTCTGGAAATCGCTTTTCTGTACTTGAAATTCTGTATAGTTTTCCTTCTCTCAGTTATATAAGTTTGCCTTAGGTTCCTAGGTCTGATAGGATTTGATTACATTTACATGGTATCAGAGCCAGGTTGTGCAGATTCAAATCAAATTTAGTTTTCAGACTTCTAATAGGTTCGAAATCTTCACCTTTCATCATGGCTAGTGTAATCAGATTTGAAGATCGTCTTGCAGGAGCAGACAACTTCACATCTTGGAAATTTAGGATTATGATGATCCTTAGAGAGAATAAGCTTGACTCACTTGTGAGAGAAAATAAGGAACCTGAAACTGAATCTGAGAAAACTCAATGGATTGAAAACAATGAGAAGACCATGAAAATTCTAGTAGATGCAGTTAGGGATCATATAGTACCTATCCTAGCAAAACATGAAACTGCCTACCTCATGTTCAAATCTCTTGAGAGTACCTATGAGATCAACAACACCTGTAGGACTCTTGCTTTGAAAAGGCAAATCAACAATGTTCAAATAAACAAAGGAGAGTCCATTAATGCATACTTCATGAGGATTATTGAACTGAGGGATCAATTATCCACCATTGGATATCAGATTGACAGCAAAGAGTTAACTCTGATTGCTCTAGGAGGTCTTCCAAACTCTTGGGAGTCCTTTGTTCAAGGTGTAAGTGCAAGATCTAAACTCCCTAAGTTTGATAGGCTAAGATCTGACTGTCTTCAAGAAGAATCCAGACTCTCCTCTAAAGAGAATAAACAAAAGAACATAGATGAAGACATTCTTGCACTCAACTCAACATCTAATAAACAGAGTAAGAAAAAATCCTTCAAGAAAGGGTCTTCCAAAAGAAAGAGAAATTCCAATGGAAAGGGATCTCATAAGAAGAAAGATATCTCTCAAGTACAATGCTTTAGATGTGATCAATATGGTCACTATGCAATGAAGTGCCCTGATAGGACTAAACAACAAACTTCCTTTGCTAAAGTAGGAAAGTCAAATTCAGATCATGAACCTGAGAACTTTGTGTTCTATTCAGCCCTATCTAGTCAAGTATCCGACCACACTCTCAACTGGGTGATTGACAGTGGTGCCTCTAGACATATCACAGGATTCAGAGAACACTTAGATACTTTGACCGAAAGGATTGATGAAGAAGTAACCATCGGGGATGATTCAGCACACCCAATAAGAGGGGTTGGAACTTGCTCCATCAAGTTGAAATCTGGGCTTTCTCTTCAACTCACTGAAGTCTTGTTTGTACCTGGTATAAAGAGGAATCTTATATCCATCTCTACCCTTGAAGACAATGGTTATAGAGTTACCTTTATAGATGGAAAAGTTCTTGCTTGGCCTAAAAACTCAACTATCAAGAAAGCCCTAACCATAGGCGTAAGACAAGGGTACCTTTATAAACTATGCATTGAAGTTAATCAAGCCGTTACCCTTGACACCTTTGATTCAAATGAGATTTGGCATAGAAGATTAGGTCACCTTCATTTCCGTGCCCTACCTTCTGTGGAAAAACTTGTAACAGGCTTACCTAAGTTAAAACCATCTCATGAAGGAACTTGCAAAGGTTGTGCCTTAGGGAAGAATTCAAAGGGATCCTTTCCCTCTAGTTTGAGCAAAACTCTTAATGTGTTAGATCTAGTTCACTCAAACTTATGTGGACCCATGTCTGTACCCTCTAAGGCAGGATTTCTTTACTATGTCATATTTGTAGATGACTTCTCTAGGAAAACCTAGATCTATTTCCTTAAGTGTAAAGAATCAATAGAAATCCTCAAAAAGTTCAAAGAGTTCAAAGCCCTTTCTGAAAATTTCTCCGGAAAGAAAATAAAAACCTTAAGGACAGACAATGGGAAAGAATACACCTCTGAGATTTTTAAGGAATTTTGCCTAGAAGCTGGAATTAAGAGGGAGTTCACAGTTGCCTACAATCCCCAACAAAATGGGGTTGCTGAAAGGAAAAACAGAACCATTGTAGAAGCTGCTAATGCAATGCTACTTGACCAAAACATTGATACTTCTTTCTGGGCAGAAGCGTCTAGGACTGCTGTCTATATTCAAAATAGATGTCCTCATTCCCATCTTGATAACAAAACTCCTGAAGAAGCCTTTACTGGCGTGAAACCTGACATCAGTCATTTTAGGATCTTTGGCTGTCCTGTCTATATTCATGTACCTAAAGAGAAGAGATTCAAACTAGAACCTTCCGGAAAGAAGGGGGTGTTTATGGGTTATAATGAAAATTCCAAAGCATACAGGATTTACATTCCCGAGCAGAATCAAATTGAGTTGAGTCGAGATGTCATCTTTGAAGAAGACATTGCATTCAAAAGGGCAAGAAGCTCCTCTGAGATAGAAACCCTTTCCCCTAGAGTACCTGAGATGGAACCTGATTCTAAGATTCAGAGGGAGCATTCTGAGGAAATGTCACACGAACTTCCATCAAGTGAGAATTCAAATGACAATAACAGAAAGAGACCACTTTGGGCCAGGAAGATGCTCAAAGAAGCTGAGGTTCATGCAGCACCCAAAGGAACGTTCAGGGAGAGTAAAAGACCCAAACGTTTCTCTAGCTATGTTGCTCTAATAAACAACATCTTAAACTCAAAACCTGACAGTGTTACAGAAGCCCTCCAACATCAAGCATGGAAGGATGCAATGACTGAGGAATACCAATCTATTCTTAAGAATGATGTATGGGTTATAGTGCCTAGACCTAAAGAGAAATCTGTTGTCTCTTCCAAATGGCTCTTCAAAATCAAGCATGCTGCTGATGGTAGTATAGAAAAATATAAAGCACGTTTTGTGGCAAGAGGTTTTTCTCAAAAGGAAGGTATTGATTACGAAGAAACATTTGCACCTGTTGCCCGTTACACATCAGTGAGAGCAGTGTTAGCCATTGCAGCAGCTAAAGGTTGGAAGATCCATCAAATGGATGTGAAAACTGCCTTCCTAAATGGAACCATTGAAGAGGAAGTCTATTTGGAACAGCCCGAAGGCTTTGTGATACATAAATCTGACTCACATGTATGCAGATTGAAGAAAGCCCTCTATGGACTTAAACAGGCTCCCAGGGTTTGGTATGAAAGAATTGACAGCTATCTCTTGGGATTAGGATTTTCAAAGAATGATGCTGACTCCAACCTCTACTTCAAGATAATCAATGGAGATATGCTGATAATTATTTTATATGTTGATGACCTGTTGATAACAGGAGAAGATCACCTTATTGCTCAAGGGAAGCAGGATCTAATTGCTGAATTTGACATGAAAGACTTGGGCATTTTACACTACTTTCTAGGTTTAGAAGTATGGCAGAAATCAGAGGGCATCATTCTAAACCAAGGAAAGTATACTATTGATAACCTGAAGAAATTTGGAATGTTAGACTGTAGACCGATGTCTACACCTATGGAAACCAACCTTCACAAGTTGAAAGAAGCAGCAGCAGAATCCAAGTGTGCAGATCCAACCCTTTACAGACAGATGATTGGATCCTTGATGTATCTGGTTAACCCCAGACCTGATATTTGCTATGCAGTGAATGTTCTCAGTCAGTTCATGTGTGAACCAAAGGAAATTCACTTAATGGCAGTGAAACATATTTTTAGATATCTTCAAGGCACTATTGGATATGGTCTTCTCTACAAGAAAGTTCATCTAGATCTACATGGGTACTCTGATTCCGATTGGGCTGGAAGTGTAACCAATCGAAAAAACACATCAGGATGTTGCTTCAGTTTAGGATCAACTATGATCTCCTGGATTTGCAGAAAACAATCTTCAGTTGCACAGAGCTCAACAGAAGCAGAATACATTGCAGCCTCAATGGGAGCAAGAGAAGCAATATGGCTTCGTAAGTTGATTGTGGGACTCTTTGGTGAACCCTTAAATCCTACAATCATTCATTGTGACAATCAGAGTTGCATCAAACTCTCTGTAAATCCTGTGTTCCATGATAGATCTAAGCACATTGAGATCCCCTATCATTATGTTAGAGACATGGTGGAAAGGAAAGTGATCCAGCTGGAGTATGTTAGTACAAATGATCAAACTGCAGACATTCTCACCAAACCTCTCTCCCGCATCAAGGTAGAGCACTTCAGGAAGAAACTCGGTATGGTTGAAATGTAATTTGATTTATGTTGAAATCCAAAATTGTTATATGAGTTGTACTAATATATATAAAGATGTTTTATGTGTAAACTCTTTTTGTCATGTGTGTGACTCCATGACTTTATGGGCCTACCCCCTGTGTACATCATTGAAAGGTGACGATCTTTCTAATGATAAACACTTGTATGTGACATTGTAAGGTGACGACTTTGCAATGTTTAACTATCATGATAGATATCATGTGACTTGATATCTGTGAACATGTCATGATAGTATCTCTTGGACACTTTGATGGATGTCATGTGACTTGATGTCTTTTGAAGATCATTGTGATTCCTAGGTGACGACTTTGCAATGTTTAACTATCATGATAGATATCATGTGACTTAATATCTGTGAACATGTCATGATAGTATCTCTTGGACACTTCGATGGATGTCATGTGACTTGATGTCTTTTGAAGATCATTGTGATTCCTAAGAGATAATCATGGTGGATATTTTATCCATGGAAATGCCATGAATTATTATGGTAGACATCATGTGACTTGATGTCTGTGCACATACCATAATAAAGATGTGTTATGAAGAATGTCATGAGACTTGACATTATTGAGAAAACATACCATATCTTTGATATCACGTGTGAAGGTGATATCTCTACTTATTTGATTTGATTTATCTTCCCGTGCTAAGAGGGAGTGTTGATGAATGATAGCATCGGTCAGATAGGAATGACAATTGCTGGAAGCATCATCGTCATTCCTACTTGATCAATATTATCACTTGTATTTAATTATCTTTCAGAAATATTATAAATCGAATTCTATGAGCCTCCATATAAATTCGAATCTAGATTTTTGTATATTCTGGAACTAATTAATACGTATCTTATTGCATCCGCCATCTTCAGATTAGTTTGTTTGTGTTAAGGATTAACTTTAGATAACATTCGAAGTTATCTTTAAACGCGATTCAAAGATCACGTCCCATGGTTGGACATGCCTCCACTTGTGGAGACACGTCCTACCATAGGACGTGTCTCTTAAATGTGAGTTTCCTTCCTCATATTTATGGCGGTTCCTTGGTGATTTGCAAACATAGAAATCAATTAATGTTCTGCAATCAGCACATTTGTATTACAATATAAAATTCTGGAAATCGCTTTTCTATACTTGAAATTCTGTATAGTTCTCCTTCTCTCAGTTATATAAGTTTGCCTTAGGTTCCTAGGTCTGATAGGATTTGATTACATTTACACAAAGAGATAGGGATTGGCGCAACAATTATGATTGAATCTATAGTGACTATTGGAGAGAAAGACTTAGAGGGGGCGCATTGTGCATCTAAAGGAGATGATGAAAAGGCATGGAATTCAATTAAATGAATGCAGATTATGAAGAAGAGCAAACCGCGCCAAAGAGACCACACACAAACTGTTTGAAGGGTTAGTGAATCGCACCACATAAGGA
>VDFB02117769.1:0-10015 GCA_007258455.2 Sequoia sempervirens | reverse complement strand
TTCTACAAGATAATCATCGAATCCAGCCACTGTGAGGCCAATAAAGAGGAAGGTGTTTCTATATCTTAATGGTTACCACTCAAGCATTCAGAGGAGTTAAGCCTACCGTAATGACCACCATTGAAGATGTGTATTAGTTTGCTCTAAAGGTGGAAGAGAAGCTGAAAAAAAGATTTGATGGCAAGCAAAAAGGACAAGGAGGCCAAAGTGGAAGGGGCAATGGAAGACCTTCAGGAAGCCGAAATGATGATGAAAAGAAAAGTGAAGATGTGGGTACCAGCCGAAGCCAAAGGAATGACAACTTCTACCGCTCTTGTGATCAAAACAGTGGTGATCAAAGAGGTAGAGGATGAAGGAGATATGGACAAGGATCTAGAAGAGGTGGTTTCAGAGGAACGTGTTTCCAGTGTGGTGAAGAAGGGCATCGAGCCTATGAATGTCCACAACACCAAGGAAGGGTAGACAAAAGGCTAGAAGGTCGTGGAAGGGTTGCGCATGCAGATGAGGAGGCCCAATTTGAACATTCAGATGATGCTGAAAGGGGAGAAACCCTAGTGATTAGGAGAGCCCTAGTGACTGAGGAAAAGGAACCAGAATAGAGGAAGAATCTATTTCGCACAAGGTGCAAATGTGAAGGAAAATGTTGCGATGCCATTATTGACGGTGGGAGCACTGATAATCTAGTGTCAGAGGAGATGGTCACAAAGTTGAAGCTGAAGAGGGAAAGGCACCCACATCCATATCGGATTGCCTGGTTACAGAAAGAACACAAAGTTTTGGTCAATGAAAAATGCCTAGTAAAGTTCAAGATCAGGAGCTACCATGATGAGATACTCTATGATATCATCCCCATGGATGCATGTCACATGTTGTTGGGGAGGCCGTGGCAGTTCAATAGGTGAGCTATACATGATGGCCATGCAAACACTTATTATTTGACAAAGGATGGGGTTCGTCACAAGTTGAAATCCCTGAAGGAGACTGAAGAAAAGGTATGCAATAGTGCTAGAATTTGTTATGTAGATGGAAGAATTTTTTTAGAAGGTATGAAACATGAGCATGTGTGTTATGCATTGATTACTAGAGTGAGTAATGAGGATAGTGAGAAGGTTCCAGAAGAAGTTTCTAGGATATTGGATGAGTTTAGGGATATTGTTTCTGATAATGTACTTGAGGGTTTTCCGCCAATAAGGAAGATCAGTCATTAGATTGACTTGATTCCTGGAGCCAGCTTGCCAAATAAGGTAGCCCATAGAATGACTCCAGCTGAAAATGAGGAGTTGAACAGACAAGTTCAAGAGTTGTTGAGAAAGGGTTTGATATAGGAGAGTTTAAGTCCATGTGCAGTACCTGTAGTACTGGCACCAAAGAAGGATGGGGAGTGGAGGATGTGTATAGATTCCTGAGCCATAAACAAGATAACAATCAAATACAAATTTCCCCTACCAATGATGGATGACATGATGGACTGTTTGAGTGGAGCTCAGTACTTCACAAAGATTGATTTGAAGAGTGGATATCACCAGATCCAGTTTTGAGAGGGAGATGAATGGAGGACTGCCTTCAATACCAAAGAGGTCCTGTACGAGTGGTTAGTCATGCCTTTTGGGCTAACTAATGCACCAAGCACATTCATGCAACTCATGAACAAGGTACTAAAAGAATTTCTGGAAAGTTTTGTTATTGTCTATTTAGATGATATTTTGATTTTCAGTAAGACATTGGATGAGCATCTGATGCATATTCGAAGAGCCTTTGAGAAGTTAAGAGAAGAGAAACTGTTGATTAATCTGAAGAAGTGCAGTTTTGTGAAGAGGGAATTAGTGTACTTGGGGTTTGTTGTCTCAGTAGAAGGTCTCAAGATGGACCCAGAGAAGGTGAAGGCTATTTTGGAATGGCCTACCCCAAGAACTGCTACCGAGGTGAGATCTTCCATGGTTTGGCTAGTTTTTATAGAAAGTTCATTAGAAACTTCAATAGTATTTTGTGGACCCCTGATTGAAACAATGAGAGGGGATAGAAAAAAATTGAAGTGGAGCACTAGAGCGGCAAAAAGTTTTGAATTGTTGAAGCAGAAGGTGACAGAGCAACCTGTTCTAGCCCTCCTAGATTTCAACAAGGTGTTTCAGGTGGATTGTGATGCCAGTGGTTGTGCCATTGGAGCAATGTTGAGCCAAGAGGGTAAGCCCATTGCCTATTTCAGTGAAAAGTTAAATGATGCCAAGAGAAAGTATTTCTGTATATGATCGTGAATTTTATGCAATAGTTCAAGCATTAAAGAAATGGAGACATTATTTGTTGTCAAGGAATTTGTTCTATATATTGATCATCGTGCTCTGCAGCCTCAAATAGTTAGAGAAAATTAAATCAGAGGCATATGAAATGGGTAGAGTTTTTGCAGAGTTATACCTTTGTTTTGAAACATAGGAGTGGGAAGTCAAATAGGGTTGTAGATGCCTTAAGTAGGAGGCATACATTGATGAAAAATATGTAGATTGAAGTGGTTGGGTTCAATGAACTTAAGACACTGTACGCAGAAGATCCCAATTTCGCAAAGGCTTGGAAAGATTGCAAGGAACCTGTTACAGTGGACAGGACAAGGTGGCTGGATTTCATAATCCAGGATGGCATGTTATTTAAGGGAAGTTAATTGTGTATTTTGAGGAGTTCCATGAGGGAGAACCTGATAAAGGAGAAGCATAGTGGAGGAATGGCAGGACATTTTGGTCGGGATAAGACCATTGCCATTATCAGTGAGCATTATTATTGGCCTTAGTTGTCATAGGATGTGAAGAAGTTTGTACAAAGCTGCAGAGTATGTCAGGTGGCTAAAGGAGTGAGCCAGAATACAAGCTTATATCAGCCCTTACCTGTACTAGAGAGGCCATGGGAGGATATAAGTATGGACTTTGTTCTTGGTTTGCCAAGGACACAAGAGGGAATGATTCAGTCTTTGTGGTGGTTGATAGGTTTTCAAGATGGCACATTTCATTCCATGTCAGAAGACCCATGATGCAGTCCACATTGCTGACTTGTTCTTCAAAGAGGTGGTGAGGCTACATGGTCTGCCAAAGAGTATTGTTTCAGATCGTGACACCAAATTTGTGGGGTACTTTTGGAGGACCTTGTGGAAGAAGCTGAAGACAGAGTTGAAGTTCAGTTCTGCACACCATCCACAAATAGATGGGCAGACAGAGGTTGTTAATGGAGTCCGGGTAACCTATTGAGATAAGTTTGGTAGGAGATAAACCCAAGGGATGGGACTTGATCTTACCCCAGGTAGAATTTTCTTACAACAATTCTGTCAACAAAAGCACTGGTAGATCACCATTCCAAATTGTGTATGGAGGTAGCCCCAGAATAGCCCCAGAATTGAGGAAGATGGACCAAGAGAAGAAAATAAGTGCTGAAGCTGAAGATTTTGCAGAACACATCAAAGATATACATGAGAAGGTAAGAGAACATATTAACAAGATGAACATGCAGTATAAGGCTAGGGCAGATCAGAAGAGGGGGTATAAGGAGTTTTAGATTGGTGAAGAAGTGATGGTCCACTTGAGGAAAGAAAGGTTTCCAGTGGGAACATATAACAAATTGAAGATGAAGAAGTTCGGTCCCTATAAGATTTTAAAGAAGCATGATTCAGGGAATGCATATGAGGTAGAGTTTCCAGATGGATTCAACATTTCCCCTGTGTTCAATATTTCAAATTTGACAGAGTATCATGAAGGTGGTGCAGAGGAAGTACCAAAGATGGAGTAGTGTGGGATTTCAGCATCTAGTTTAGAAAAGGATGAGATTGAGGAAATCTTGGATAGTCATGTGGGAAGGAGTACCAAAAACAGGCAGTATGAAGAATATCTGGTGAAATGGAGTGGAAGGCTTGTGGAAGATTCATCCTGGCTATCTAAGGCAGTGGTTGACCGGTTGGGTTTTCCTCAACCATCTGAGACGTGACGGGGTCACTTCTCAAATTACCCTGGGTTTCTGATGCAGGAGCATCCAGTGGTGTAAGGGCAATCTTGTATCACCCAAAAATAGTTGAAAGATATTGCAGTTTTAGTTTCCCAGATTTGCACATGAAAATATTTCGAGTTGGATTTGAGGCACTTAGAGCTTCTGGAATGGCCCCAAAACTTGCTAAAATTTCCATAGCAAATTTTGAGCGCGTTCTTGACTTCGAGACCTTTCCAACGGTTCAAACGGTTCTTGAATCGGAGTCCCGGATCAAAAGTTATGGCCCTGGGAAGTTGGCGCACTTTCTAGAAGATACAATTGCAAATGTTGTTTTGAAATTTGAACTTCAAGTTGTAATTTTTGGCACCAAACCACCTAAACTCAAATTTTAATGTTGTTTTGGCTCCAAACTAAGGAGGAGCTCTATTTATGGGTGGGTTTCTAGTATTTTTAGGTAACTTTTTGGGGACAAGCTCGCATATTGCGAAAGGGTTATTCTCTAGCTGTCTGTAACTTGCATGTGTTGTAGAACTTGGGGATTTGAGATCCTCTGCATGTAAGAAGCTCCATTTTCTGAATAATAAAATTATTCTCTTGTTTGTGGGTTATTTTCTCTGTCTCGGTTTGTGCCCTCATCAAGCTTGAAGCTGATAGTTAATCTTTTTGGTGAATAAGGGTTGCATCTAATTAGGCCGACCTAATTGATGCTTGTGGATAAGCAATATATATATATATATATATATATATTGGATAGTTTTGAGATTGATAGTGAAGAAGTGGAAGTTTACAATTAAGTATGCGAAGATGATGAAGTGGGTAAAGTTAGTTTACTAAGCATCAAAGGAATTGAATCAATGCTTGTTGGGTGTAAATTTATCAGTTCACATTCTAGTTGTAAGCCATTTTTATATTGTATCTTTGTAGGCAATGAGCTCCCATTTTGGACAGTGAGTCCTAGCAGTGAGCCACCCTTTCTAATATTGTATATCTAGTTATATCATATTGTGAGCTAATCCTCACCATGGTTTTTCCAATTTTGGGTTTTCTATGTAAAAAATCCTTGTGTTCTTTTATGTTCTGCTAATGCTCTTGCTCATTCTTACTATTATATGCATTGGAGTAAATGGATGGTGTTTGTTCAATAACTTTAAGAAGATACTGATTCAACCCCCCCTCTCAGTATCTTGGGTGTTCAAAAATTGGTATCAGATCTTGGTTCCTCTAAAGAAGCCTAACAACTTGAGGAAGATCTTGAAGATTGAACAAATGGATGATAAAGAAGAACTCTGGGCTACTCTTGAAGATCTTGACAAGGTTGAAAATGAAAATAGAGTTTTGAAAGAAAATATTGATGAGGCAAATGAATGCATCAAGAAATTGAAAGATAAATTGAAGAAATTCAAAGAAAGGCATAGAGAAGTAAGTGAGCAATTAAAACAAGCAAATGAAGAGATCACTGAATTCAAGGTACAAGTGGAGGAAAAGAAGATAATTGAAGATTGTCTGAATATAGTGGTGCAAAGCAAGACTGATGAATGCTCAAGGCTTGAACAAGAAGTGGTGAACCTAAAAGTAGATTTGGAAAAAGAAAAACTCTATGAAGATAAGTTCAAAACAAGCTCCACCAAGCTTGATGAGTTGATTGCAGGGCATAAACCAACTAAAGACAAAGGTGGTTTGGGAATGGAAGCAAGTGAAAGATCAAAGGCTATGCAGACCCCAAACATAGTGGACAATAAAAAGACTCAAAATAAAGTAAAACAAAAAAGAAATCCAAGAAGCTTTGCTAGAAGACCGCATATCAGATAGCCAAATGCTAAAAGGTACCCATCTTTCAATGGTGTTTTCTTTTCATGCAATAAATTTGGTCACAGGGCAATGGAGTGTAGAAGTAGAATAATCCAATATGCTATTCCCTTCTCTGGACAATGCTTTGCATGCAAGAAAGTTGGAAATAGAGCTAGTGAATGCAAAACTCGGGTGATGAATTGGTCTAATGGAGGAAGAATAAATCAATCTTTTGTTGGCTACTACTATGCATGTAATAATTTTGGACACAAGGACAATCAATGCAAATCAAGGGTTAATGGAGGTCAAACAAATTAGAATTTTTTTTTTTGCTACAATTGCAACAAGCCCAGACACATTTCAAGAATATGCAAAAGTAAAGGGGGAAAACAATCAGATCTAGCAAAGAATAATGAACCAATGAAGAAAATTGACAAGAATGAGTTTAAGCAAGAAATGAGAAAGATATGGAAGAAGAAATAAGAGCCAGTAACATCAAGTGAGTTTGTGACCTCATTTGGTGCAGACAATTCCTCCGACAATTAGACCTAGCATGGTCTTAGGGGGAGCATTACTAAAAAATTATTCAAACCCCCTGGATATCTAGTGTGTTAGACATTAACACAAAGATATGTTGTAAAGAATGAATAAACAAAGCTTATTCAAAAGGAACCATAAGAAAAGGTGTAGGCATGATCATTTGCGAAGCAAATTAGGGTTTTTTAGTGCAATGAAGAGAGTTTTTAATCAACTTTTTGAATTTTACTGCTTTTAATGAAAATTAGGGCAACTCATTGATCTATAAAGCATATTTGTAATAGTTTTTGATCACTTGTGAATTTGAAGAAAGTAGAGAGCGATTTGGAGCATTCTTGGGGCAATTTGAAGAGTGAGCTGTGTAAATCCTAGTTCTAGTTTTTGTGAAAGAAAAAGGTATTTTAATCTTCTATGCTATTGTGAGTTTGTGTGAATCTTCTTTCTAGAATCATTAGAGCTTGGTTTGTGAAAATATGGAAACTCCTATAGTTGTAAATGTGTCAAAAATACCTAGACCTTCCTATAGGAAGTATTCCATGAAGGTATTCGAAGATGGCCCACTAGGAACCTTCTCATCGATTCCTCATGGTGTCATTCCCACTAAAGACACTAGAATATACATTTGTGTTAAAACTGAGGAATATAATCATATCAAATTGATAGATATGTGGCACAATGAGCTCGCTAGTGATGATTTATTGATAAAATATGAGTATGCAAATATTGTTGTGAAGAAGTTGGATCCGTGGAATCAATTTCCTAACTTCAGTTCCACTATTGATGAAAAATATGTTAAATCTTCTCTTAGCAAAATTTATGATAAGTTTTTGTGGACAAACAAACCTCACCTAATAACCAAAGAAGTGATTAAGGTAGTTATCAAACTTTGTGATCGGACCGGTACCGGTGTTGAAGTCTATGAAAAATGAAGTAGTGATGGAACTCATTGGAGAAACATTTGACATAAGGGCTCTTGCAACAAAATCTATTACCAATCCTACTATGAAGTATGTAGCTATAATGATCGGTCACAAGATCTACTTCACAAATAGGGAAAATTTTGTGTTTGCTATAGCTATATACACTGGATATGACATGGCAGAAAATGGTGAAGAATATGATTTTTGTGAACTTCTTCGGCAACAATTTATTTGAAAATTTAAAGATGATAAAGGAGAAGAAATATGCATTTAAGTTTGGTTTCCTGATTGTTTGTCTACTATTCTACTTTCTTAGACGAATTCCTAGAAGAGATGATGTGGTAATTTGGGATACATCAAGACCTATTTCACATCAATATTTTTATTATATGCATAACTTGGGTGACTTGAAGAATTAGGACAATGCTCTGACAACATTCTTTGTTGTATTCAAAAGCAACATGAATGAGCGAGAAAGGATCCCAAAGAAAATTGTTGAAAAGTACAAGGATGACATCATATTTCATCTATCCTTTGATGAGTTCATGTTGAGGGAGTTGAACCCCGGATTGTTTGGATCCAACCATTGGGTTATGAAGTTACAAAGGATGAAGTAGAAAGCTATGTAAATTTTTTATTGAAAATTCCAAAAGATACCAGTGAACCAAGAGTGGGCACATATGAAAAAAAATCTATGGAAGTTCACTTGAAGCATAAGATACCTATGATAAGAAAGAATATAGATAAAAATCTTAGAGAGGTTGGCTTCACTAATGAACAGATTGCACAGGGTAGATCCATGGGAGAGTAGATGATTGGAGAATCATCAGGTTTGAGGAGACTTGACAAAAAAACTCCTTCAAAACCAACCTCATCTCTTGCATTAGTAAAGGTAGAGCCTAGTGCTCCAGGTAAAGGAAAAGGCTTGGCTCCTTCTAGAACCACTACAAGATCTGAGAAAAAAGAGACTCCTCTAGTGGTACCATTCAAGAGAGGTAAGAAGGAAAAGGAAACAAGGGAGAAAAACCTTAATATCACCAAAGATTAAGAAGAAGAGGAGGAAGACCCTGTAGCTAAATTAATAAGAAAGAAGGGGAACATGCCATTTGGTGAAGGTGATTCAAAGGAAGCAAGTGTTGACACTAAAATATATCATTATGTGTCATCCTCTGAAGAGGAAGAAGAACAGGCTTTTGGTGTTCATGTGCACACCAAATCAGACTTGAAGAAGGAAAAGATGTTAGAAGAGGCATCTATAGAATAGGAAGAACAAAAAGCCTCACCGATAAGACCTAGTTCCCCTCTTAGATTAGAAGCATTGGTCAATATCTTAGTACATTTTGAAGATATGTTGCAACCTACAATAGAAATTTATACTCAAGTTGGTAGAGAGGACATGAAAACATTAATTTTGGCCATTATTCAATATGTAATTACTTTAGAAGTTAGTTGGGACTATGTTAAGTCCAATGTGCCTAAGAAATTATGGGATTCCCTAATGAAAAGAAGATCAAAGGCTGTTGAGTTGGAAGAAAAGATAAGAAATGAGGCATTTGAGAATATTGGGTCCTCTTTGACCCCAAATGATTTGGAAACCTTGAAGAAAGTATGCTAAAAAATGTTCTAGATGAAGAAAAGGGTAAACACTTTGATGACAAAAGATAAAAAGAAAATAAAGAAAATAAAGAAAGAAACTGTAGAAGCCATCAGGGGTATGGCTGAGAAATATGGTATGCCTAGTGCAATCCCATCTAGTTCTACACCAGAATCAGGAGAAAAGGATTATGTGGAGGTAAAGGAAGACATTCCTTTGGAAACTAGTAATATAGATATCCTTTGGGAAACAAGCATTACAAATGATTCTCCGAAGACAGAGAAACAAAATGAGGAAGAAGTTGAAGCAAAGAAGCTTGATGGACAAGCTGAAGAAGAAAAAGATAAAGATGAAGGTGAAAGGAATGAAGAAGGAAGAGATGAAGATGAAAAAGAATAAGAAGAAGAAGAAAAATTAGAGGAAGAAGGAAGAGCAGGGGAAGAAGAAAGAAATGGGGAATCTACTAGTAAGAATGAAGAAGATCAAAGACAGGTTGTGGATTCACAAAGGTCCTCTGGAGAATCCTCCTCCGACGATGATGTATTAAAATGCTTGTTATCCAAGCAAATAAGGTTCTAGCCAATAATTCCTCCAGAACTTCTACAACTCCCCATGGTTCAAGGCAGTGTGGATTTGGACAAAATATCTCCTATTCACAAACCGGTGTTAGGGGATGCATTGCTTGCATCTGGAGGAAAATAAATTTTGGAAACACATAAAAAGGGGACATAGCTTATTGATGATGCTCTCAAAGCTTTGTAGGAGGCCACCCCCAGTACATCAATAGACACATCTCTCACTCTAGTAGAAAATATGAAGCTTCTCTTGGACTCCTTCAAGGAGTATGCCTCCAGACTAGGTGAGAAGACCAAGTAAGAAATTAAGGAGAAAATGGCAAAGAAAAGGCTCTCAAAATTTCATGATAATTGTGCTTTGGCACACACCAATGTGGAAAAGAGCTTGGAAATTGTGCAAGCTTGTGAGTCCAAAGAAAATAATGTATTTTATTACTACATAAAGTGGTTGGATGCCACACAGAGTATCAAAGATCTAATGGACTCCATTGAGTCCCAGTTGACACCTGTTTCTAATACACACAGTGCATCTAAAGATAGAGACAAGACAACCTGGAATTCTATCACTACTCACAAAGAGAAATTATTTATTCTATAGAAGCATAAGGAAGACATAATCATAAGATTCAATTAGCTAGGTGACC
>VDFB02117768.1:0-16283 GCA_007258455.2 Sequoia sempervirens | reverse complement strand
GAATAAGCTCTAAAAGACTCAAAATCATAAAATTGGTGCATACTAGGACTCATATACCACTTTGGGCGTATTAGTCACTGACTAGGGTTTCTTTTCTCGAACAGGTTTTCGGCAGTGTAGGTTTTGGAAATACAAAATCTAGAAATTCAATTTGTAGTGGGACTCACGTGCCACTTCTGGCCTATCAGTTCCATTGCGCTTTTCTAGGAATTCAAAGTTCGGATCTGCACTTCAACCTCTACCCTTCTCTTCTAAACTTATTTTTGGATCTGAACCTATACAAAATACCTGAAAAATAGAATATATGCTTGGTTCTTTTACGGGGTGTTTTATTCATGAGTAACTAAGTATTATTCATGGTTATGGCAATTATTTTAGTGAATTTTATTAGTTTGACTTCACTTTAGTATTAAAGTCTATATTGTTTGACCCTATTTTAACTATTATTTTTATATAATCATTATCTCAATTTTAAAGTCCATAGTGGGACAATATCAATAGTCTAAAGGTAAATGGAAAATATCATTCTACTATATTGGTTCGGTCTTGTATTGTGTTAAATTTATGTTTGAACATCAACTTTACACTATTGAGTACATCAATTTTTATCCAACGGTAATGTTGATCTAGCTTTGACTTAATAAAGTCTATATCTGTGGTCTACTTTTGAAATATTTTATGACTTCAACTTTAACTTGTTATTTTCTATTCATAATTTATAGCATTGACTTTAAACTTGATAATTTGTATTTATAATGTGGGTTTGAACTAGTCTTAGATCTACCCATTTGTGATATGAATCGAATTTAGGTCTTTCGTGGTTTCTACGATCATGATTGGGGATCTATTTGAGGTATTACTTTTAGGTATTGGTATTATTTATGACTATTGATAAAACTTGTCAATGTTAAATGATTACAACTTGGCAGATTTTTCCTGCACTAAGATCATGTTTCCTTTGGGATGTATTTTATCTTTTAGGAATGTCATCTATCACTCATAACTTACTTTGCACTAAGGTGAGGGTTTGGGCTATGTCAAAGCCTGCTTATTGGTAGCTATTCCTTAAGACAATGTTTATGTGGTCCATTCATTTTAAATGTTGGTGATATTTAATAACTTGATGTTTGGTTTCAAACAAAATTAGGATTTTTTATTTTTTGGGGAAACAAAATAATTTTAAATTCTTATGTAATTGAAATGTGATAAAATTTTAGTAGCTAGAAAGGCTTATTGTTTATATTGTTCTCATATATGCTATTAACATTTGATTCAATGAGTGGAATAAAATATATGGTGAGGAATAGGAGATGGATTGCAATATAATGATGTTTCAATTAGCATGGTATTAATAAAAAACATATAGCTCAAATTTTTTGTCAATATATAAAAATAATAAATGTTTTACAAAACTTCAATAATCAATTTTTTTCAAACATTCTTAATTTAAGAAACAAATATTGCTTTTAAGTTTGGGAATGCTCTTGCATCAAACACCCCTCACTTAGGAAAGCTAACAAAAGTTGGCTAACAACATATCGAGACTTTTTTTCAACTTCAAAGGGAGTTGAACTAGTTCCCGAAATTATTGGTATCTCGTCTCCATACATTTAATAGAATCTCGATAAGGATAATAGGCCATCCAGATCTCGCATTCCACAAACCAGTCGAGGGTTTTTCCCTTTATGTTTTTGTCGAATGTCCATTTTATGGGTGTCCCATACATATCTCCTGCAAATTCAATACCCCTTTCTTCTGTGAAAGGGCTCTTTGGTCCCTCATAACTTAGTTTGCACTAAGGTGAGGGTTTGGACTATGTCAAAGGCGGCTGTTGCCACAATAATGGGTTACACTTTTTGAGACATCCTGATTTTTGCCTGAAATAACATATTTTTAGAAAATACAATGATTTACGACTTTAAAGGTTCCATTTAAATTATTTTAATTAAAGAGGGATTGATCAAAACCCCTTAGATCAAACCCCCTTGGATAGAACCTTGTTAGATTTAAACCATACCTATAATCGAGTCTCTTCTACACCAATCAAAATGCTAATAAAAACCACATTTGATTTACCTTTTGAGTGATCAAATGAATTCATTTAAAATTTATGCTTTGTAAGCCTGTAGCCCTTATTATAAGATTCCTAAAAAGTATAATTTTAAATATTTTTAATTTGATTATTATATTTATTTCTTATTTCTTGTGAATGTAGGATTTTCAGTGAATATCAAGTTCTTTATTTCACACATACAAAAAAAATAGAAAAGTGGAGAAAAAAATTCTAAAAAATACATGTGCCCTAGGTATTGATGTCCTTGTTCCAAAAAAGAAAGAATAAGTTAATTAAAATGAATACATAAAAAGTTATGCATGTCGAAGTACACCTCTGTCCAAATTATAATTACGTTGACTTGGAAAATTAATTAAAAAAAATATATGTAACAAAAAATTATGAAAAAATATCCATCCCCTAGACATTGGTGTGAAAAAATTGCATTTTAAAAATCAGAATTGTATCCTATCTATAAAAAAAGTTATGTGCGCCGAAGTGAACATCACTTTCTAAAAATGCTGATTATTAAAAAAAATAAGTTATTAAAAATTACATAAAATGATTCACAATTTATTTTTAATTTTTTTAAAAAAATATAATTAGAATCTACACAAAATATCTAACAAATAAATAGTTTGATTCATCTTAAAAAATTTAATGGTTTAGCTACTATAGGTGTAAGAAAGTGAATGTCCAAAAAAAACCTCCCCATCTCTAAATGTCACGCAAATTGTAACCCAGCATTATTGTTGGGATCGGCATCCGATTATTATGCAGTTATTCCATGGAAGAATGTCTGCGCGTATTCAATCGGCCTTAAAATGTTGGGGATATTTATCAATCCTGATGTTTGGTTTCAAAACAAATTAGGATTTGTTATTTTTCGGGGAAACAAAATAATTCTAAATTCTTATGTAATTGAAATGTGATAAAATTTTAGTAGGTAGAAAGGCTTATTGTTTATATTGTTCTCATATATGCTATTAACATTTGATTCAATGAGTGGAATAAGATATATGGTGAGGAATAGGAGATGGATTGCAATATAATGATGTTTCAATTAGCATGGTATTAATTCAAAATTTTTGTCAATATATAAAAATAATAAATGTTTTACAAAACTTCAATAATCAATTTTTTTCAAACATTTTTAATTTAACAAACAAACAAATATTTTTCTTGATGCAAGATTGCTTTTAAATTTGGGGAATGCTCTGCATCAAACTCACTTTAGAAAGCTAACAAAAGCCATTAACCACACATCGACTTTCAACTAAAGGAGTTGAACCAGCTCTCTAAAATTTTGCATCTCGCCTCCACATTTGAACCCCATATTTTAATAGGCCATCCCATCCTATATTCCACAAACCAGTCGAGGGTTTTTCTCTTTATCTTTTTGTCGAATGTCCATTTTATGGGTGTCCCGTACATATCTCCTGCAAATTCAATACCCCTTTCTTCTGTGAAAGGGCTATTCGGTCCCTGTGTATGTGCCAAATCTTTAATAGCTCGGTATTGTTCGTCTCTTCGCTCTGGGCAATAGCTATACACTCAGGGGAATTTTGGCTTCAGAGAATGGTGAGAAAGTGTCCATCGAATCTCTCCTGTGTATTATCATGCACGATGTGTCAAAATGCCGCTTTGTCCGCCGTTGGTGATGGCATTTCTATTGTCCCCAATCGCTTCCACTTAACTTGGTATTTCGAAATTGAGGCGGGTGCTTGCCTCCAAACATGCATTTCCTCTTGCGTTCTTTCTTTCAAAGCAGTGCTTTCGAATAAGTTATCATGGGTTTGACGATGAGGCTACTTCCGAAGTTAATCAAGCGTGGTGCTGCCTTCATTCGCCCCATTGTTACAAATAAACGATCTTTTAAAGTACTGCTCATGTTTAAATTTATCCAAAATTTGCTCTTGGGAATCCAGTCGAAATGCTTTGCAGCGAAGGTTCTTTATTTTGAACTCGACTTCTATCAGGTTCTCGATTTTCTTGATCTCATGGTGGAGTTGAAGCTTGGCACCAGCTGGTTTGATGACTCAAAGCACGGCTAGAGTAATCATGATTTCTCCTGTAGTGGATTTTCATTGCCGCGAAGAATTAACTAAATCTCGCCATATCGAAAAGTGATGAAATTTTAAACTCATTATTTATGCTTTTACTTGTGTAGTATTCTAAGAGAATTTTCTATGAATCCTGGAAGCCATTATCATCAAACGATCTTCGCTTATTTTCGATCTGGATTCTCAGCGTCACGCCAGTCCTCCTAATTTAGTCTCGTCCATTATTCATTGTGGTTGCCCTCTTGGAATCAAACATAGCATGCGCCGTAAGAGAGTGTTAAACGCCTTTGTAAAAGCAATATAACAACGATAATTTATTTCCTTCACCGTTAACGTCCTCTCAAAATCTCGCGGTTGTCAGTATGCTTAACGCCTTTCCACCTGATACCTCTTGTCGGTGACTCCGGCTGTGAATGCATAAATGCAAGCTCGAGAACAACGGATAACTTCCGCTTTCTTCAACCTTCTTGATATATTTCGCATCTCCCATGCAAGTTCTCGATGAACAACTGAGCCGCACCTCCTGTTAAGGTATTCTCTTCACCGCACTCTTCAATATGATATTCTCAAATCAGCTATTTACATTATCTCCGAAAGCCGCAGACTTCCGAGACAATATCAGGCACACTATTTTCATATTCGCGAATTTGGTGGTGAGGGACCTGATTATTAATTAGCTGTGAAGGGGTCTAATGCAGCCTTTCATTAGGTCTAGTTTTGGAGATGGCCTATCCAAAGGAATAAACATTGTGGGAAAACCCATGCAGGTATAAGAAGATCGGAGAATGGCACTAGCAGGTAGAAAACCCTACAGATTGGCCATGTGTTGGCCAAAGCAATTAAATACACGTCGTTCTAGTCTGTGAGAAATTTCCAACAATGGTCAGCTTTAACTTTTCTCACACAGATGGATCTAGGTGACTTTAGCATAGAAATTTCAAAGAATGGTCACCGCACTTTTCTCACACTGACTAATTGATATGTTTAAAAATTTCCAACTCAAACCTATTATAATGAATCTATCAATGATGGGACTAAGTTTGTTGTACAATAATTTGATACATTTGATAATTTCCAACTCAAACCTCTCATAGTGAATCTAATAATGAGAATTAGTATTTTCCCTCTCTTATGGTAATGCCTATCCCGTGTCCAGTCCCTATAAAAAATTTGTTTTTATCAGATTAAACACAACAAACCGAACATTTATCATCCATGCTTACTAGAACTCCTTTGAAGTAGAAAGGTAAGACATTTTGTTGTTCAATGAGATAATGCCATTATTTTTCTACGAAAAATAATTTTGTTAAGATAGAAAATTTGATATATTAAAGTTCAATTCTTCAATTATTTTAATGCCAATAGATAAATTTTGCTATTTAATTTTGTTTAAAATTTTAAAATAAATATGTGGTTATTCATCATGTTATAATTTATAAGAGATATCTATACCTAAGATCTATACAATATTTTAAAATACAAATTTTACATAAAATCATCTTAATATTTTACATCAAAATATGTATATTCCATTCTAGGGAAACCTGGGTGACGGAGAGAGAAGATCAAGGATACACTTCTAGCAAGACTAATCACATACTAGTATAAGGGTCTCATGCAAGACATGAAAATTTGCATAAGGGTCACACATAGTTTTCACAAAACAATTAATGCATAACACAATATGTATAGACAATCTACTAGGTTTTCAATACACAATTGATCAAGGATTCAACATACAATTTAGAACTTGGGTACTCATAACCTATTCAACAAAGTAGAGTGAAATATGTTAAATATATGGAGTAACAATTTTTTTTAATGTAAATACGATTTTCCTCTACTAGTTATCAACATGCTTGTTTCATTTCAATTGATGTAGTCGAGGGTAGAAGAATGAGCACTCCAAAACCATGTTACTTATCATCCAGTAACACAACATGATCATTGCACAAGGAATAAGGCATTAAATCATCATATTAATATACAAAACTAATAATTTCATTTTCCAAGAGAAAACCATAAGACTGATAAGCAAAAAATGAGGTAGATTATGGAACAACACTATGGAATATATATAATATTTACATTCATAATATATAAAATAATAAAGCCAAGTTTATTCCTTGTTTCAATCTAGGAGTGCCATACTATGAAAGATGTAAAGACAATATGCACAAGGGCTATTGTGACATGGCGTGTGGCATTTATGGTTTTCCTTTTAAAAGAAAATATGATGAAGATAATGTTAAGAATAGGAACAAATACGCTAAGCTACACAAATTATAATGCTATAGAAAATAATAGAAAAACAATGTACAAGAATAGAAAATAATGCAACCACAAAAATAAAAGAAACTTGCTATAAATAATTTTCACCAATCACGACTTAAAAACCAAGCGTATTATTCAACGTACTACTAAAATCAATTTAACATAAAAAAATGAATGAAATGGACACAAAACACAATTAAAAATAAGTATAATAATATCATAAAAAAATAAGGATGAGAACAACTACCCATCAACAAGAACAATCTAGTGAGCGGGTTCTAACTCACGTTTTTGCAATATGAATAATTTACAAATTGAACTAAATTACTTGGTTTAGAATAGTAACATTCACTCAAAGTAAAGAAGAATAGTACATTATTTATTCAAAATCGACATCTCCCACACACCATTTCTTCACTTGTTTTTATAGTAAATGACTCAAAAGAATATGGTAAATAGAGCATTTACTTAATAGTATATTCAAAATTTTGGTTTTTATATTTACTTAGTTTGTTTAAATTTACCAAGAAAAATCAATAATCTTAATAATATATTAGATCATAATCTCCAAATAGATAGTCTCTATAAATATTTATATCTTTTATGACTTCCAATTTTTTCATTCAATTAAAATTATGAGCTTGAGAAATAGACAAACATTTTTATTAAAGACAATAGATTTGCATAGTTCCTAACAATAAGGGCATTTCATTTCTAGATTGGGCTATATTTAAGATTTAACACATGTCATTTTTGGATTCAACTATGTGAGATTTGTTTTTGCATCACCATTTTGGGTCATACTTCGTGATCCATCATTAAAATGAAAGAGAGCTATAGGAAAAATGGTTTACTATAGATGAACATAGATTTAAAATAGAGAGAGGGAGGGTCAAGACTAAACATGATTGAAGACGATGATAATACTTACAAAATAAAACTAAAAATAAGATGCAAAGAAAAACAATTAAAAAAAAACATGTATTTATATAAAAAATCATCTTAAAAATAAATAAATAAGCCATAAACATATATATAAAAGTTGACTTAACAACATAAACGTAGAAATCTAAAGAAACCTATTATGGATAAACATAAAGAGTGTAGAATTAAAAACCATCTGACAAGGTGTCTTTGGGCTGGAAATGCTCCAATAAAAAGTTGTTCGCCAAATATAAGCTTCAAATCCTCGCTTATAACTATTTGAAATGATCTCCAATTTTGATGAAACAAAAGTCAATCTTGACTTTCTCGAGCCTCCTAGATGCGTTTGAATAGTAAGCAATTCCATGAGTATAACTAGAAATAATGCAGTCATCTAGATCTGACAATACATAAATGCAATATAAAGGGGTAATTAAATCTTTGCAAAACATTTCTTACTCTCCAGATCATTAAAAATACAAACGAAGAGCATACAAGAATTTAAAAATTTTCTACATGAAAATATCAATCTCTTAGTTAGGAATATAAGAACTTAGATTTCTCAAAAAAAAAAACTTTGATAGCATGGTAGAAATATGAAATAGATTGAATAACCAAAGGAAATTTTTAAGAGAAAATCAATGTCGCATAAACTAAAAAATCATAAAGAATGCAAACCAAAACTTTGAGAGGTTATGCAATATCATTAAGACATAATACATTGAGAGCTTCCAAGATTGATGATAAATACAAGCTAGGTGGTGAGTTTATATAGAACTTGGTTGAAGATGGAGGTGACAAATCAACCAATGAGAATTGACCAGCAAAACCACCAACATTAAATAAAGTGATGAAAAATTAAATACTCCACCCTTACGAGGTGGACAATAACTCATCATTTTATCTCCTAGTTATTAAATAATTAACTCACTTTATTATTGTAAGCAAGCTTAATAAATGTGTAGGAAAAACCTATAACTAAGGGAAATAAATATCCCACTAGTAAATAAAAACCTACACTAATAGGTCCTTGAGCCAAGTTTTGAAGGTCCAAGACGACGACCTCCAAAGGAGATAAGTGCTTTCATAGAGAGTGTGGCCACATAAGTAGTTTAATCTTGTTCACACTGAAAGCCATTGATTTTTCATACTCGATTTTGATAAAGGCCCTCAAAGAGGAACTATGGAATCTCAAACTCATTATGTGCTATATTGGTTCCATGGAGCTACCCGAAGTGGGTGATAGTCAATTTACTACTTCTTCTGGTCTCCTACATAATTCAAACTGGTAACCAGGACATGTACATTTTCTATATTCACAACTCCCCTTTTCCCAGCATTGTAGGCGAGCACTATGGATTTTCAAAGTCATGTTGGGTTGGTCTGGTGGGTCAGATTCAGAATATTATGCACTATATTTTGTATTAAATATTTTAACTATCAACTTGTGCTTTACCACAGTGGGATACTGAACCAAGGCACAATTTTCTCTATAAATAGAGAACCATAGTGGCCCCGGTTGGACCTATCATGTGAAATCCCAAGATCCCAAGCATGATCGGCATCCCCCATGGTTTGAGAATATGACCTACACCTTATAAAACCACTAGCAGCTTAGAATCAATTATGCCCGATGTAAAGTGAAATTTGTCATTTATATGTAAGAGCCTGCATGCGCTACTCGTCCTTAAAAAGCTATGTAACATTGTAATTCAATATTTTAATAAGAATAAATGGTTGTGTTATTCTTCATTATTCATTTACATTAAAGAATTAGTTTGTGTGTTCACTGTCTATTCAAATTGCAAGTAGCTAGAATTAATGTTACTAGCACTTGCACCTAAAGGAGGTTCAAGGAGTACGCTAGTAGAAAACTATATTTTTGTTAATATGTTGCAGGGTATGTGTTTGTGCCTAGATAGGCTACAAGTTGACATTTTTAGTGCATGTGGCTGGATTAAACACTTAATAATAAACTTGGTAAATAATAGATCAAATAAACTTATACAAATCTATAGTTTTTCCTTCAAGAAACTGAGTATTATCTAATTATGTAATATTTGCATGCAGATTTAAATCTTAAAGCAATTTACAAATGAAAAAATAAAGTTTCCATGAAATTGATAGAGAACAATAAAAATGGAAATAGAATGTTCTCATCCAGCAGGCCAATTATCAAATCAATATTTATCTAGCTTTTATGTGATAACCGATATTTTGGAGGTTGTTGCCATTAAATGGGAACTAATTTACAATTACACAACACTCTTGCTAAGGTTTGGTAAAATTTTGTCACTCTTGCTAGGTTTTGCTAAAATGTTGCTTTATATGTGAATTTAGGTTAAAAAGACCTAAAAATCCCTACCTAGTTTTCCTTTCCCTATAATTTATTTCTAAGTTTTCATTGAATTGCTTCCACGATTCTAGCTGTCATTACTCATTTTATTAAGCCCTTTGCAACATTAAGTTACCAATCCCTTGATTCTCTCCTAGTTCTCACTTAAGAAGAATATTTTGCATGTGCTTAATTAAATGGCTTAACTGAGCCCACACTTAATATATGGTTTGCATCGCTTATTATGCCTTTTCACTAATTGACATGAAGTATTTTATTAACGAATGGAACACCCATAGAATAACGGAAGGGTTGACACTTGAATCCATTTTATTTGTTTCCTTTCGGAATGATTCCATGAGTATGTGGATAGTTTTATCAAGGTTAAGTTAATTGTCGTGAACCGGCAGAAAGGGGTTAGGTGTCAATGTCATGATTTTTAAAGGGATTTTTTAGGTCTTTGGGATGATTCAAGAGGATATATATGTGACTCTTGGAATGAAAAATAAGGACACGTGGACTCATCTCAATGTCTCCAATTGGTTTTCTATCAAAAGCTATGATTGTGAGCAATGGTATGATGACACACAACACAATCTCATGAGGATTATGTATTCTAGGACACATTAATGTTTAAAACAACTTTAAAACACATGTTTATATCATAAGTTACTCAACTGTTCAATGAAAATTTGATGGATGGTTGTATTTAAATTCTAGAATGAAATACACAAAGTTCTAGGATTATGAACTCAAGCCTCTAGAATCACCATATAACTGATGAACGTACTCCCCTTACAAAGCCTCACACACACAACTAAAGAGAGATAAACAGAAAATACAGAAATAAGCACTTCATTTCTATTATCTAGATGAAGTGAAATTACAATACTAAGAAAATATCATACTATAGGCACTTAGGCCTTCTGATTACAAAAATTTACAAGCAAAAAACAACGATCTGCACTACTGGAGCTCCCCTCTGTAACCAAGAGGTCTAACTACCTTAGAATGTTCTAGAAGGTGTAACCCCATGTTGGAACGAGGAATTCTACTATCGATTTCTTTCCTTAGAAGTTTTTATTTTCTATATTTTTCATTTGATATGTTTATAACTTCTCGTGGTCATAACTTTCGATCCGACCTCGAGATTTCCAATTTTAATATATATTGTTTGTGGAAGGTTTGAATTTTGTTGCTTCTATGCTTGGGAGATAAAATAACAATATTCACACTCTCTCATTCAAGGAAAACCCTAGGAACCTCAATCTTAGGTATGCAAACGAGAAAGAGATCTTGCAACAGGGTTGTCCTAGGGTCTAATTATAGACTATGGATGGGTTCACCAGCAAGATAGGACTTGGAAGGATAAATGAAAGCAAGATGTAATGCTTAACCCTAATATGATGCAAGACTTCCCTAGATGACCTTAAAATAAATGTAAAAAAAAAATAAAAAACTGTAAGAGCAGAGGTGTGCACATGGAAACCTGAAGAATATTGGAATAAGCTCTGAAAGACTCAAAATCATAAAATTGGTGCATACTAGGACTCATATACCACTTTGGGCGTATTAGTCCCTGACTAGGGTTTCTTGTCTCGAACAGGTTTTCGGCAGTGTAGGTTTTGGAAATACAAAATCTAGAAATTCAATTTGTAGTGGGACTCACGTGCCACTTCTGGCCTATCAGTTCCATTGCGCTTTTCCAGGAATTCAAAGTTCGGATCTGCACTTCAACCTCTACTCTTCTCTTCTAAACTGATTTTTGGATCTGAACCTATACAAAATACCTGAAAAATAGAATATATGCTTGGTTCTTTTACGGGGGGTTTTATTCATGAGTAACTAAGTATTATTCATGGTTATGGCAATTATTTTAGTGAATTTTATTAGTTTGACTTCACTTTAGTATTAAAGTCTATATTGTTTGACCCTATTTTAACTATTATTTTTATATAATCATTATCTCAATTTTAAAGTCCATAGTGGGACAATATCAATAGTCTAAAGGTAAATGGAAAATATCATTCTACTATATTGGTTCGGTCTTGTATTGTGTTAAATTTATGTTTGAACATCAACTTTACACTATTGAGTACATCAATTTTTATCCAACGGTAATGTTGATCTAGCTTTGACTTAATAAAGTCTATATCTGTGGTCTAATTTTGAAATATTTTGTGACTTCAACTTTAACTTGTTATTGTCTATTCATAATTTATAGCATTGACTTTAAACTTGATAATTTTTATTTATAATGTGGGTTTGAACTAGTCTTAGTTCTACCCATTTGTGATATGAATCGAATTTAGGTCTTTCGTGGTTTCTACGGTCATGATTGGGGATCTATTTGAGGTATTACTTTTAGGTATTGGTATTATTTATGACTATTGATAAAAGTTGTCAATGTTAAATGATTACAACTTGGCAGATTTTTCCTGCACTAAGATCATGTTTCCTTTGGGATGTATTTTATCTTTTAGGAATGTCATCTATCACTCATAACTTACTTTGCACTAAGGTGAGGGTTTGGGCTATGTCAAAGCCTGCTTATTGGTAGCTATTCCTTAAGACAATGTTTATGTGGTCCATTCATTTTAAATGTTGGTGATATTTAATAACTTGATGTTTGGTTTCAAACAAAATTAGGATTTGTTATTTTTTGGGGAAACAAAATAATTTTAAATTCTTATGTAATTGAAATGTGATAAAATTTTAGTAGCTAGAAAGGCTTATTGTTTATATTGTTCTCATATATGCTATTAACATTTGATTCAATGAGTGGAATAAAATATATGGTGAGGAATAGGAGATGGATTGCAATATAATGATGTTTCAATTAGCATGGTATTAATAAAAAACATATAGCTCAAATTTTTTGTCAATATATAAAAATAATAAATGTTTTACAAAACTTCAATAATCAATTTTTTTCAAACATTCTTAATTTAAGAAACAAATATTGCTTTTAAGTTTGGGAATGCTCTTGCATCAAACAGCCCTCACTTAGGAAAGCTAACAAAAGTTGGCTAACCACATATCGAGACTTTTTTTCAACTTCAAAGGGAGTTGAACCAGTTCCCGAAATTATTGGTATCTCGTCTCCATACATTTAATAGAATCTCGATAAGGATAATAGGCCATCCAGATCTCGCATTCCACAAACCAGTCGAGGGTTTTTCCCTTTATCTTTTTGTCGAATGTCCATTTTATGGGTGTCCCATACATATCTCCTGCAAATTCAATACCCCTTTCTTCTGTGAAAGGGCTATTTGGTCCCTCATAACTTAGTTTGCACTAAGGTGAGGGTTTGGGCTATGTCAAAGGCGGCTGTTGCCACAATAATGGGTTACACTTTTTGAGACATCCTGATTTTTGCCTGAAATAACATATTTTTAGAAAATACAATGATTTATGACTTTAAAGGTTCCATTTAAATTATTTTAATTAAAGAGGGATTGATCAAAACCCCTTAGATCAAACCCCCTTGGATAGAACCTTGTTAGATTTAAACCATACCTATAATCGAGTCTCTTCTACACCAATCAAAATGCTGATAAAAACCACATTTGATTTACCTTTTGAGTGATCAAATGAATTCATTTAAAATTTATGCTTTGTAAGCCTGTAGCCCTTATTATAAGATTCCTAAAAAGTATAATTTTAAATATTTTTAATTTGATTATTATATTTATTTCTTATTTCTTGTGAATGTAGGATTTTCAGTGAACATCAAGTTCTTTATTTCACACATACAAAAAAAATAGAAAAGTGGAGAAAAAAATTCTAAAAAATACATGTGCCCTAGGTATTGATGTCCTTGTTCCAAAAAAGAAAGAATAAGTTAATTAAAATGAATACATAAAAAGTTATGCATGTCGAAGTACACCTCTGTCCAAATTATAATTACGTTGACTTGGAAAATTAATTAAAAAAAATATATGTAACAAAAAATTATGAAAAAATATCCATCCCCTAGACATTGGTGTGAAAAAATTGCATTTTAAAAATCAGAATTGTATCCTATCTATAAAAAAAGTTATGTGCGCCGAAGTGAACATCACTTTCTAAAAATGCTGATTATTAAAAAAATAAGTTATTAAAAATTACATAAAATGATTCACAATTTATTTTTAATTTTTTTTTAAAATATAATTAGAATCTACACAAAATATCTAACAAATAACTAGTTTGATTCATCTTAAAAACTTTAATGGTTTAGCTACTATAGGTGTAAGAAAGTGAATGTCTGGTGAAAAACCCTGATTTTAATGTCAAGTTTGGCCAAAAATTGTAACCCATTATTGTTGGATCACCCGATTATTGGTAGCTATTCCTTAAGACAATGTTTATGTGGTCCATTCATTTTAAATGTTGGTGATATTTAATAACTTGATGTTTGGTTTCAAACAAAATTAGGATTTGTTATTTTTCGGGGAAACAAAATAATTCTAAATTCTTATGTAATTGAAATGTGATAAAATTTTAGTAGGTAGAAAGGCTTATTGTTTATATTGTTCTCATATATGCTATTAACATTTGATTCAATGAGTGGAATAAGATATATGGTGAGGAATAGGAGATGGATTGCAATATAATGATGTTTCAATTAGCATGGTATTAATTCAAATTTTTTGTCAATATATAAAAATAATAAATGTTTTACAAAACTTCAATAATCAATTTTTTTCAAACATTTTTAATTTAACAAACAAACAAATATTTTTGTTGATGCAAGATTGCTTTTAAATTTGGGAATGCTCTTGCATCAAACACCCCTCACTTAGGAAAGCTAACAAAAGTTGGCTAACCACACATCGAGACCTTTTTTCAACTTCAAAGGGAGTTGAACCAGTTCCCGAAATTTTTGGTATCTCGTCTCCATACATTTAATAGAATCTCGATAAGGATAATAGGCCATCCAGATCTCGCATTCCACAAACCAGTCGAGGGTTTTTCCCTTTATCTTTTTGTCGAATGTCCATTTTATGGGTGTCCCGTACATATCTCCTGCAAATTCAATACCCCTTTCTTCTGTGAAAGGGCTATTCGGTCCCTGTGTATGTGCCAAATCTTTAATAGCTCGGTATTGTTCGTCTCTGCGCTCTGGGCAATAGCTATACACTGGGAATTTTGGTTGAGAATGGTGAGAAAGTGTCCACTGGAATCTCCCTTGTGTATTATCATGCACAGACGGCTCAAAATGCCAGTTTGTCCGCTCGTTGGTGATGGTATTTCTACGGTTATGTCTCACCGTCTTACCGAACTTGGCATTGAAATTGAGGTGGGTGCTTGCCTCAGCATGCATTTTGCAGCCTTCTTCTAAAGTAGTGCTTTCGGAATAAGTTACTGCGGGGTTTGACGATGAGGCGCCCGAGTTAACTGCGTGGAAAGCGAAGCTCTCTGTTTCCGGCCCCATTGTTACAGCGATCTTTGCAGGAAAGTACCGTTCATGTTTAAATTTATCCGAAATTTGCTCTTGGGAATCCAGTCGAAATGCTTTGCAGCGGAGGTTCTCGATTTTGAACTCGACTTCTATCAGGTTCCCGATTTTCTTGATCTCATGGTGGAGTTGAAGCTTGCAGTCCAGTTGCTGATGACTCAAAGCACGGCGGAGGTCTGCGGATTTCTCCTTGTAGTGGATTTCCCTCTTCATTGCCGGGCACGGGGAGTAGCAGTAAATTGTCCAAATCTCGTCAAGGGCTGAGTGATATGAAATTTTAAACTCATTATTTATGCTTTTACTTGTGTATTCTAAGAGAATTTCTATGAACTTGGAAGCCAGACATTTCATCAAACGATCTGCCATTTCTGGACGGACGATTCTCAGCGTTTTCCCTGCCAGTTCCTTCAATTTAGTCTCATTATCTGCCGTGCCCCTGAAATCAACATAGCATGCAGCACAGAAGAGAGTGTTAAACGCTTCCTTGTATATTGATGCTTCAATCGAGTGTGGGCCGATGTCCACTCCCATCAACCTCTCAAAATCTGTGTTGCTGATGCTTGTGTTCCCTCTACCCAGTTTCTCTAACTCCTTGATACTTTTGTCGGTGACTCCGATGAATGTATAAATGCAAAGCCTGGAGAACAACGGATGTAACTTCCGTTTCTCTAACTCCTTGATATTTTTGTCGGTGACTCCCATGAATGTATAAATGCAAAGCCTGGAGAACAACGGATGTAACTTCCGTTGCATCTCCTCTTCACCGCACTCTTCAATATGATATTCTCCGAAATCAGCTACGACATTATCTCCGAGCCGCAGACTGAGAGACACATTGCGAGACACACTATTTCTATATTCACCAGTGAATTTGGCGGCGAGGGACTGATTATTAATTAGCGGAAGGGGTTCAATGCAGTCTTTCATTAGTCTAGTTTTGAGATGGCCTATCCAGGAATAAACATCAGGAAAACCCATGGTATAAGAAGATCGGAGAAGGTAATTTGAATATGGAAATCTCGAACACTGCATTGGTTATGTGTTGGCCAAAGCAGTTTAAATACACCAAACAAAAACAAATAAAGAGCTCGTAGAAATTTCCAACAATGGTCACATAACTTTTCTCACACGGACGGATCTAGGTGACTTCAGCGTAGAAATTTCAAAGAATGTTCACCGCACTTTTCTCAC
>VDFB02117766.1:0-13299 GCA_007258455.2 Sequoia sempervirens | reverse complement strand
ATAAACGGGATCCCGTTTATAAAACGGGATCCCGCTTATTATCAAACGGGATCCCGATTACAAAACGAGATATCGTTTATTAATAAGCGAGATCTCGCTCTATATTCGGGATCCCATTCACCGACATTGAATGTCGGAGCCGTTGTAAAGGTAACGGGATCCCGTTTCATAAACGGGATCCTGTTACCTTTACAACGGTCGGAAAACTATTCAATGGGAACGGGATCCCGATTATAACATGGGATCCCATTTATTAATAAACGGGATCCTGTTTTATAATCGAGATCCCATTTTTTTAAATTTGAATTTTGTTTTGCATTGTGGGCGGGTTTTTGCCAGGGTTTTTGGTTCGGGAAAAGCATTGGAAGTCTGAACCTAAGCCTTCAACTTGGTTTGACCTGCAAGTTGAAGGCCCTAACAATGTCAAACAAAAATATTGACTTTGGACATATGGCTGACGACCTTTTTTCCAAAATTTTATGATGAAATTAAAACCCATTTTATATCAAACAATGCAAATTCTAAATATGTAATTGTTTTTGCAATTGAATTATTTTTTCTATTTTTCAATTAAGTTCTAATAAAATTGGTCCATAAACTTTAAATATCAGAGTTTTTTACTATTTTAATAACTTTTGATCAACATAACATTTTGACAAACGGATTGCACGAGAGAAAACTTCAGACAATTATTTTCAATTTGAAAAAAAAGAAAAAAAGAAAATGATAAGTTTAGGTCATCTTATGCATGTCGAACATGACGATTTTTCAAACGACAAATCTGCCTAATAAAAAATTAACAAAAAAAAAAATATCTCAATAAAAATTACAAAAACATCAAGAGCAAGCTTCAGTGAGTCATAAAACTTTTCCCAAAAGGATTTAGAAAAGTACGATAATTTAAGTCAAAATATGGATGTCGATAACGTATGGTATGGTAAAAAAATGACTTTTAAAACAATGGTTTTATAAATGCCTATTAAAACTCAATTTGTACAATCTGGGTATTGAAATAAATTACATATTTGGAAACTAGACTCCGAGCACTACATTTTATGTTTAGTGACTTTTTTAAAGATTTCATCTCTAAGTGCTTCAAATTTTAAGGTCAAATGTGTCAAATACTGAAAATTAGGGAAAACACTTCCACTTTTTGGCCAAAAAGTGGACTCAACTTCTTGCACACACCCAGAAAGCTGACTTGTAGACAAAAAGAACCTATGTATGTAACATGAGATCAAAATGGAATTTCACTTTCCTCATTTGGTTCGACCAAATAAATGCTCACATTATTTGCAATGTTGGAAAACACATTATCTCCATCCTCGGTTGTGCGTCTCTCCCTAGCCAGCAAACTGAAAAATCAAAATGTGGAAAATGACAATACATCGTGGCAAGGACTGCATTTGAGGGTTTTGTAGTGGTTCAACCACTTGCAACTCCATTTTCCTCGCCTGTACATCCCTCCCCACCCACCAAACTGGAAAATGAAAAATGTGGAAAATGGCGATATTAGGTGTGTTTTGTCTAGCTTTTTGACTTTAGACAAAAAGCACCTATGTATGTAACACGAGATGAAAATGGAATTTCACTTTTCTCATCTGATTCAACCAAATAAATGCTCACATTATTTGGAGTATTGGAAAACACACTGTCTCCATATAAGGTGTTAAGAAAACAAGCAACCCATATAGTGCTATAAAATCCTCTGCAACTGAGAGGAGACAATGTGTTTTCCAAAGTTGTGCAAATAATGGGAGCAATTTATTTGTTCCAATCAGGAGAAAGCTAGCTCATAGGAAAAAGGCACCTATGTATGTAACATGAGATCAAATTGACATTTCACTTTCCTCATCTGATTCAACCAAATAAATGTTCACATTATTTGCAGTGTTGGAAAACACACTGTCTCCATCCTCAGCTACGTGTCCCTCCCCAGCCAACAAACTACAAAATCAAAATGTGGAAAATGGTGATGCACCGTGGTGAGGAATGCATTCGAGGGGTTTGTAGTGGTTTGGCCACCTGCAACTCCATTTTCCTCGCTCGTGCGTCTCTCCCCACCCACCAAACTAGAAAATGAAAAATATGGAAAATGACAATGTTAGGTGCGTTTTCTCTAGCTTTTTGACTTTAGACAAAAAACACCTATGTATGTAACATGAGATCAAAATGGAATTTCACTTTCCTCATCTGATTTGACCAAATAAATGCTCACATTATTTGCAGTGTTGGAAAACACACCATCTCCATATAAGGTGTTAACAAACAAGCAACCCATATAGTGTTGTAAAACCCTCTGAAACTAAGACAAGATAGTGTGTTTTCCAACTATCCAAATAATGTGAGCAATTTATTTGTTCCAATCAAGAGAAAGCTAACTCGTAGACAAAAAGCACCTATGTATGTAACATGATATCAAAATGGAATCTCACTTTCCTCATATAATTTGACCAAATAAATGCTTACATTATTTGCAGTGTTTCAAAACACACTGTCTCCATATAAGGTGTTAAGAAACAAGCAACCTATATAGTGTTGTAAAACCCTTCATAACTGAGAGGGTACAGTGTGTTTTCCAACTCTCCAAATAATACAAGCAATTTATTTGTTCCAATCAGATAAAGAAAATGAAACAAAATTTGGATTGTAGGAAAGAGTTGTTCAGAAAATTTTGAAAGTGGACTTTATTACATTCTTGGAGCATAACAAAATAAAAATCTTCATATCAAACTAACTGAAATGGGACTATGTGTTTTCCAACACTGCAAACAATCTATAACATTGTGCCTTGTAGGTTTCATAATACCTACTGTTTTCCAATTTCATTACATTCTTAGCACCTTGTTTTGCTATTTGCAAATAATGGTTTCGAATGCCACATTTTTTGGGGTTTTTGTCCATTATGAAATATGATTTTGGAAACCCATCGACGCTGACACATTTTCCTCGTGATAGGATAGGCCACGATAGGTCGAAGTTAACATTTGACCGTCAAGTCTTTCCATCGATGCAATTTGTCCATCTGACCTTTTCCATTGGGGCGTTTTGTTCCAATCAGATGAAGAAAGTGAAATAACATTTGGACTGTACCAAAGTGGACTATAATAGTAGATGGGACCAAACATCCAGGAAAGGTAGGCAGGAGTTAACTGACATGGGACAGTGTGTTTTCCAACACTACAAACAATCTATAACACTGTGCCTTGCAAGTTTCATAATACCCATTGTTTTCAAATTTCATTACATTCTTACTATCTAAATCACAAAAGGTTCTCTAGAAAATCACAAAACATACCAAATTGAGGTTAGGGGTGAGTAACCAATTGGGTTGTTACTTCTAAGGGGGTTTAGAACAGCTAGAGTTTTAGGAGACAATGTGCTTTCCAAAATGACAGCGTATAAAATGGCAACAAAAATGGGATCTCATCTGGACTTTTTACTATTTGCAAATTATGATTTTGAATGCAACGTTTTGGGCTTTTTTGTCCATTCTAAATAAGAATGTGAACAATGGCGATGTTCTAGGTTTAATATGGTTTTCAAAATATATCATTTCATTGCAAAACCCACGTTGCATTTTCCAACCTCATAATATATTCCACATGGTTTCTAGTTTCTATAAATCTTATTCAGTAATTTCACTCATATTTCCACAATGGGTTGTCATTTATTTCATTCGACAATGGAAAATTTTGAAAACTAGCATACAGGAGCAAACCAAAATTAAATTTAACCCTTGACACAAAAAAACATTAACAACCTTGCATTTCAAATAAAAATCACTTTTCCCAATGAAAACCCTGCAACATTCAAAATGTGAATGTGAACTACGGTGACGTTCTGGCCTTTATGTGGTTTTCAAAATATATCATTTCATTGCAGAACCCACATTGTGTTTTCCAACCTCGTAATATATTCTGCATGGTTTCTAGTTTTTGTAAATGTTATTCAGTTATTTCACTCATATTTCCACAATGGGTTGTCAGCTATTTCATTCGGCAAGTAAAAAATTTCAAAACCAACAGACGGGAGGAAACGAAAACTAAAAAACCCTCAATAGGAAAACACATAAACGATAACCCTACAATGAATAGTCGTTCATTTCTTCAGAGTTCCTAGGTAGAATGGAAAAATGGCATATATTTCAAGCAGATATGCATACTTGCTAGCTCTGAACACCTACAACTCCTTCCCATTGCTCTCCAACAACCTACAAAACGTCGTTGTGGAAAATCGCAATGAAAATGGGACCTCATTTGGGTTTTTTTTTTTTTTGGAGAATAAGTAAGCATAGAATGAGTGGTAATTGAATGGCCAGCGATAAGTGGGACATCTCCCTATTTATTTATTTGAAATGTTTCTTTCAACTTTATTCAATAAAAAAAAGTACTGAGCACATGCATGTCGAATTATATAGAGCACAACGGGACATTTCATAGCTGTAACCGGCAGAAATTGGGTGTCCATTATTACTCAATATAAAGGAAGTAAGCTAATTTTAGATCTGGTACCAGCAACTTTCAGTGCTAATATTTAAAGCAGATGGAACGGATGATCGGTGCAGGCTATTAATCTATATCTAACTTTGTTTTGGCCTTCACAATTATGACGGATTCTAAGTATTTCGAAAAGATCTCCACGCGGCGTTTTACCATGCGTAATGTAGGTAGTTTATCTTCACATGGTTCCCTACAATGCCTAAAAGATAATCAAATGACATCATACTGTGAAACTTTCATTGCTAATAGTATGTTGTAGCTGCAACTTTCAGCAGTAAAATTTAATGCAGATGAGAGAGACCAACAGCGGAGACTATATATCTCTAAGTTGCGTTTGTTCTGACCTTCGTAAGCTTGGAATTTGACCGACTTGGGGTTAGAGGGCTTTGTCTCATGGAGCTCAGTCTGGAAACATCGTTGGCAGACATTAATGGCTGCGAGGTGGTTAGTCCCTCCAGTCAGACACTCTGTACTTCGTTGTTTTCACCATGCATTCAGGCGATAGTTGAGCTGGAAGAACCCATCGATGTCTGTAGCACGAAGGAAGCCATAAGGAATGTTCTTTTGCCACGGCACCCCCGATTTTGTTCCACGATGGTATGCAGCTTCTTCTTCTGCTGTTACATAACATTTCTATGAAATGTATTGAAAATTCAGTGATCTTTTTAATCAGCCCAGACTTTATTAATTATGAATAGTTTTGATGTTATGTTTTGTAACTTCTGGATATGGCTTAAATATGATAAATCTCTAAATAAACTAAGATTGGGTTTTTGCAAACCAGATAAAATAGTTAAAAATTTTAACGAAAATTAAATTATTGTATTTTATTTAATTAAAAATTTCATGTTTTGGTTAATGGTAGATCCAAGATAAACATGGAGAGCTGCATTGGATGAAAACTGAAGTGAATGTGGAGGATCATGTATTTGTTCCAGAATTTCTTCAAGATCAAAATGAATATGATGAAATTGTGAATGATTATATTGGTAATATACATCTAACTCCTCTTCCCAAGTGCAGGCCTTTGTGGGCGTTCCACTTTCTAAACTACAATACAAGCAAGGCGAAAGCCACGTTGATTATAAACATGCACCACTCCTTAGGGGATGGTACTTCCCTCATGTCCTTACTACTTTGTTGTGTCACCAGAACAGATAATCCCAATCTCCCTGTTACCTTTCCTTCACTTAAATCTCCATCTCACAGAGCTATTCCATATGATTCATGGGTTTCCACTGAATTTATGTACTACATATTTCAGAAGCTATTTGTGCTTGTGCTTGTAATGTGGTACACTGTTTCTGATTTCATTAGCAGCTTCTTAAGAGTTATATGGATGGATGATAGCAAGCTACCCATTCGAGGACCTCCTGGCGTTGAGATGCTGCCCAAAGTCTTGTCCTCTACAACCTTCCTCATGGAAGATGTCAAAAAGATAAAGAATTATGTCGGAGGCGTAAATTATTCATCTCACTCTCATTTTATATCTCTACGTTGAATTTTTACTATTTCTAACTTATTCATTATGTCTAGCTTATTTTGGTAAAATACTTGTGCAGACGGTAAATGATGTGGTAATGGGTATAATATTCTGTGGTTTTCAACGATACCTACAAATAACTCTATCTCAAGGTACGAGCGCAGACGATGAATATGCATAATTTCTAACTGTGATTTTTTTAGGGTTTGATATAAAGTACAAAACTGTTTTTGCTATTTAATATGGGAGTATGAATCATAGGTTGAATTTTTTTATACTGAGAATAAATGTCTGAGAGATATCCATTCTACTAAAATTGGTGGGGAGAAATCCCGACCTAATCTGTTGATCTCTGATGAACTTATTCAAAACCATTGACTTCAACTATAATTTCAACTTATTATTACTAACCGTATAATATCTTAATTAATGGATGATGAGTAATTATCTATATTTCTGCAGGAGAAATGGCAGAAGCAAGGAAGGAAATGGAGAAGGCAAGAGTAACAGGGATTGTTGCCGTGAACACAAGAGCAATATCGAGATTGAATGTATTACACAATCTGTCTCTACCTTTCCATAATATAAATGTGTACACAGGCTTTTTAAGCATGATATTACTTTTAACATCTATGGTGAATTATAGAGCTCCCTTTATTTCTTGTCAGAACAAAATACCGAAATTTTATTGTGAAATTTTACAGGATATAAAAGATCTGCTGAAACCTAACAGTCAATCACCATGGGGAAACCGCTTTGGGATGGTACATATCGCCTTCCCTGTAGCTAATGCAGATAGTCCACTAGACTTCGTACGAAGAGCAAAACAAACCATGGATAAGAAGAAAATGTCACTTGAAGTCTTCCTTACTGCAAGACTAGTGGGTTATCTAGGCCGACAGGTATATTATTTATGCCGAGTGCGATTTCATTACTTTTATATGGTATGAAGTATTAGTTTGGAATTAAAGCTTGTTCTGTTAAGTATTGCAGGCATCTGCTACTGCTATGTATAAAACTCTGGCAAACACAACACTAGTAATATCGAATTTGTTTGGCCCAACGGATAAGATAGCAATCAATCAAATGCCGGTTAAGAGCATCTCTTTCTCGGTATCAGGGATTCCTCAGGCAAGTAACTGAGAACTGGAATCCTATCACAGATGTTTACTATCTTTATCTTTAATGTAATATGGTAGCTTAAAAACCTAAACTCTTTTTTCTTGGAAGGATGTTATTTGGTGTAACAAATTGTTAGTTTTGCAGACACTTCTTTTGACGGTAGTGAGCTACATGGGAAGCGTTAGATTGGAAGTGATTGGCACCAAAGGTTATGTTAATTCTGATACTCTGGCCAAGTGTTTTACCGAGTGCTTTGAGGAGATGAAGGCGGTCACCAAGGGATTATAAAGATTACAAATTGAAGCATGCATTTAAAGCTCGATTCTACACCAGCTTCGCCTATTTTACATTGTAGTAACAATGTTAAAGACTATCTATATGTGTGTTAGAAATAATACACGGTAATGGTATGTAATAGAGTATGTAGTAGTTTGGAAATCGTCCAAATTAGTTATTTAAATGTTCTCAAATATGGAATAATTTTAAAGTTTCTTTTTATTTGTCTAAAGTACAATTTTATCATTTTGTTATTGTTGGTATTAGAGTTTAGAATCTGATTTTGTAATGGAATCTCAAGGTATCTAGTTCACTTGTGTTTTGGTTTGTTGAAATGTTGAAATCTCTTCTTGGCAGTCTATTGGCTACCTTTTTTTTTAATTGTATTATTAGTTTTTTTGTTTCAATATTAAAATAAAATTGGTATTAGAGATGGTTGAAAAAAGTGAGATATAAAAGATTTTTTACTTTATTTGTCATAACAATAATCAAATTATATATAAATGTTAACATCACGTGTCAAAGTTAACCCCCACCAATTGAAATACAACCTTCTAATATAAATTTTATTTCAAAAATACGTTATGTTTGTATTCTAATATTTTGTCATCCTCAATAAAATAAGAAACTATTCATTAGATGTTATTTTCTTTTTTATTGAACAAAGTTGAATTACAAAGAAAAGAATAAGAAGCCCAAAAGGAAACTCCGAAGGGAAGGGAAACAACACATATCCTTAAGGATCGTCAATAAAAGTACAACACAACAGATAACAACTAACGACTATGCTAGGAATTAATTTACTTCATCCGAACAAGAGACTAACAAAAAATGTTCTAGTATTGAATAACACAAGTATCCCAAATTGAAATTGACTAACAAGTTAAATCAACAACATACTTAACAAAACAATAGTTGAAACAAAAATTATAATCAAAATTTAAATAAACTTTAAAGCTGTGTAGAACATTAGATGTCCCCTTTATGAAGAAAAAATTGATATTTGATCTTTTCCAAAAGCTTTTGTAATTAGTATCATCTTTCAACAAAAAACACAAAGAAACAAGTTGTAGCATGACATGTCAAAGTAAAACTATAGCATTTCTACTTTATGTTGAGTAATATGATTAGAAAACATAGCTACACATCTACTCTTCCAATATGAAGCCAAATACCATCTCATGGAATTAACAACCGCATTCTTATGTAGCACAATGCCCAAAACTGCTTCTTTCCACTGCAACACATGCTCAAAAATAGTAAGGAAAAATACAAATATAGCATTCCATTTTTTCTTTGCCCAAATATAGCCCCAAAAAATGTTTTAATATTTCAATATATTGGCAAAGAGGATACTTTGTTGGTTGAATCTTTAAATATTTCAATTTATCCTCCACTAGTAATCTATGGTGCAAGTTTTTTTGTGTTAGAATTTGAGCATTTGCTTCCACTTTAGACCTCTATATTTGAGCACTTAGGTTCTTCCATTTCATTTCTTGAAATCTGCAACACCATTTGATGTTAAGTATTGGGTTTAATTCCATATTTGGGAGGAGTTTTAAACAAATCTTCTTCAAAGTAAAATAGAAAAAAGGATATTTCTCAATCCATAGCCAATCCTTGAAGAAGTTTCATCGAAGAGGACCACAAAGTTTTACAAGAAGATCCATAGGAACCAATGATTTCACAAATGTCACAGGCCTAAGTAATTGAAGAAATATTTGGTGTCTCTCTTTCATTCCTTTTTCTAATGTAATCTAGCTCTCATTTTGGCCTCTGTCCCTTTATACATATCAAGATTTCACAGTCGTGTTTTAGTAGCAGTTATTAATGTTTGGATAGAAATATTATTAGGGTTTGAGTTAAGCATACTTCTGTTGAGTTCAGGTTTACCTTTGATGGATATATCTTTATGTTTTCACTACCATGCTAGTCTTTTTCTAAAGGATCTTAAGAAAATAGCACATTAAGAAATAGTATCCTATCACCATTCCCTATAAGATTCTCTTTCTTTCAGTTTGGGAATAGACTTCCAAATTCCAAACAATGAAGTAACATAAGAAGGAATTTTCAAGTGTGAAGTATTAAGCTTGAAAGAAAACTTATAATCCACTTTATGAAATTCTTTTAAAAAATATGTAGAGGATAGGAAAATGATTTGAGAGGCAAGTAGTAATCCGCTTTCATGCAACACACATTAAAATATTGAACTAATTGTAGATCAAGAGAGATATAAAACCTATCAAGCCTACTAAGTTTCCTATCAAAACCCAATCTGTAATTGGTCCAAGTGAACTAGTTATGTTTATGGTTGGAATTTTTTTATGAATAAGATCTATAATCCGCACAAAATTTTGGCCAAAGCACCATTTATCAAACTCTTCATTGCTTAGCTTTACATGACTAGACCAACTATGATAAGTATGTTGGAACACAACAATCTACTAAGAGGGGGGTGAATCAGTAGATTAATTAAAATTTATCCCTTTGACACTTAAAGCAGATTAGCTCCTTTTAGCTCTTTTAGTGCAGATTACAAATAAACATGCACAGAGATAAATATTCACACACAAATTGCACATAACACAATATGTACATGGAAAACCCAAGATGGAAAAACCACGGTGAGAATAGCTACTAGGATCTACTATCCTAATCCAGCCTGATAATGAAACTCTTTTGATTACAAAGTTTAAGGGCACCAACCCTAAGGAGACACCAATCCCCTGGTTTTAGGAGCACCCACTTCAAGGAAGAACCAACTCCCTACACTGAGCACCTACCCAGTTATCTAATGGCACCCATCAATCATATTTATAAAGAAACTATTATAATATGTTGCAACTCTATTTGCAACTACTCAAATCTTTGTTGCAATCTCTACAACTCAATTCTCTACCCTGCACCTCTCTTTGTTCTACACCTTGAATGAAAACCCTTGATGATGATCTCTGCTTTTGTTTGGGTTTCACTCTATCATTGTATGTGCATTCTTTTCCCAGTCCTTCACTAACACATTCACTTTGTTGCTCCAACACACAAACAAGATTTTGATTATCTTATTTTCTCTTACATTCTTTAATAATCATACCAGCCTCGAGCAATGCACCACTGTCCATATTATTTTCCATTTTCTAATTTTAACAATCTGAAAACCCTAGATTGGATACACATTAAATGTTGTATCTTGTGTGACCAATTTGTATCTGTTATTTGGTCATCTCACGCTATTGGTATGTAACCTTGCAAATCATATCACCAATCAAATTTCCATTGGAATAGGTAAACTAATTAAATTCATACATTGTGTCAGCTACCAGACTGAACCCTCATTCATACTATCATAGCCATTTAGGATCTTAAATTTGGTCCATCGATCTCTGATCTTCGTGCCATGATCCATCAATCATCCTTTATCCTTTCCATCTTTAAACACGGCCATTAGATTTCCATCACACCCACTTTACATATTGCAACTTGACTTAGGGCATCAACCTCAATTTATACAATCTAAAGATGACTTGCAATCATCGTTTGATCAATTTTCTTTAAATGTGAACCATTGATCTCTATCACATCCTATATAACTATCGCACTAATGCTTCGGGCTCCTAGAATCACTTTTGTAATGTGAAGGAACCTTGAAATACAATGAAAAATTACCACCTATCTTTTTGAACACGCGTCCAACTTATCACTCCATCACTAATTGAATAGTGAACCCACCATGTCTGCATCTTAACCATTTAGTGTATCACATTTTAGCTTGGCACAGTGTTATTCACAACAATGTTGTGAATAAAATGAGTGACACAATATCATTTTGTTATCTATTATTGTTGACATCACCATCCACTTTCATCACACATCACAAATTGACTACCTTCAACTTGATTCACAATAGCAATGTGAAGCAATGATGCAATGACCATTGGATCTTTCTTCATTTGATCTCAATCATTGATAACATATCACAATTATGTTGTAGAAGTAGATACAAATAATGATGTGAAGAACAAATACAATAGCCATCTTATCACCATTCTTGAACCTCCACTGTTGATCTTCTAAAGAGCTTATCACATATCGTTGATTTCACACCATCCTTTTGCTTCACAAGAGTAATGTGAAGTAGTGAAGTGATAGTTTTTGGATATTAAAACATAGATGCACAACATTGATCTTCTTTGGATGGAATATCACACATCGCATATAAAAATGGTTTCTATAGTCCATAAACTACAATGTGAAGCAATATGGAAATGCACTCACAAACTTCTACATAGCCATCAGTAGGAAGGACAGAGGTTTTGATAACCACTTCAAAGGCCAACAAAGGTTTTGAAACTAACATCAAATGCCAACACTCTGGCCAATGGAAGGGACCATCAAGGTTCTAAGAATCACCATGAATACTGACACCACCATTGAGGTGAAGACTAACAAGGTTCTGAGAACCACCAAAAATGCCAAGAACCAAAAGTGCTAGGTAAAAGGGTCAGTTACCTTGATGACACAAAGCACTTAAGTTATGACTTAAGCAATTTGCAATCGCCTGTACATATTCAATATCATAAGATAAAATATGCTCATCTACATGACTGCAACATTTAGGGTTTAACTATAAAACCCTAATTCTATTTCAAAGCAAACATAAAAAAAATTAAGCACCATTTTTGTCTTCAAGAACTACAAATCACATCAATGGAAATCTCTCGAAAAAACTATATTGAATCAAGCCTTATTTTTCTCCTCTAACCTCTAGAAGTAACCTCTATAAAAACATGACAACATTTCATGACAACTTTACAACTTTTGAGCAACATTGCAATAATTGTAAAACATGCTATCCTATCCATCATTCTTTGCCAATTCTTCTAGACATTGATTCGCTAATATTCAATGACATCCAAGCTTCCACTGATTTTCCCTTTGACATCAATGACACCTTTTGAAATCAATGAAAACATTATGCCAACAATCTCCCCCTTTATCATTGATGAAAAAACCAAATTCTCAGAATGCTCTATACCAATTCATGCTCCAATTTATGCTATGTACCAACTAAACCAATCATGTACCAATCAATTGAACTACTCTAAACCAATTATAATAAAAATAATCATGAATGCAAATAAATAACAACTCCCCCTTAGACATATCTCCCATCAGAGTATTTGCATAGGGTAAGTGCAAAAGATGGGGGGCCTAAAGGGGGTCTTAAGTGACAACTTTTTTTCTGAAATTAGGAAATACTACCCTTGGATGATAAATTGAGGATGGTTACACTCAAAAAAATTAGATGCAACAAAAATAAGGATCATAGTGCTCCAAGTCTACTTTCTAAACTACTATTTTTTTTGAAAATGGTAGAGATTAAGGGGTTCAAAAAAGGGAGCCATACAAATTGGTGTTGTTTTTGTCAAAACACATAGCATAGTGTTTGTTGTGGCTCCCTCAAAAGGTTAACAATTTTTTTCCATTTTCAAAATCGTGTCAATGACAAATTAGCTAACATCATGTAGTTTATGCCTGATTTTCTAATTATTTTTTAATGAATATATGATTTTTTACTTATTTTCAAAGTGGACACATCTTGAAAAAATATAAATTTGATTGTAGCACTCCTATATTTTTTCAAAACTAATAAAAAAAAAAATTAAATATGCGTAGAATGGAGTCTAGTTTATAAAAATGTAATTTAATTGAAATTTCAATGAATGGTTAAAAATAGTTAAAAATACCAAACATTAGTTTTTGACAAAAAACAAACACACAAACAAAAGAAATTAAATATGAAAGCATTAACATAGTCAAAATGTGAAAAAAATTACATCATTAAATAGCTAAGAGAGAGCCTAACATTACCGAGGTATTTGATTTACTCAACCTTGAAACATGTGCAAACCTGATGAT